>APFE030262679.1:9784-35992 GCA_000404065.3 Pinus taeda | reverse complement strand
AGGAAGCAATTCAATTCTTTTGCTACCTTACAATGAATAAAATTGTGGGTATTTCCTGAATCAATCAACACTATTACCTTTTTCTTCTTGATTTTTCCTTCTATCTTGATGGTTTGAGGAGTGGTAATTCCCGCCAATGAATTACAAGATATGGTCAGATTAATTTATTATTTATCTAGGCTTTGTTCCTAGAGTATATCCTCTTCTTTTGATCTTTTTTACTCCTTTTCTTCTTCCTCTTCACAATCTATGTAGAAGAATTTCTTCTCAGCACACTTATGACCTTTAGTGTATTTGCTATCACAACTCTAACAAATCCCTTTTGCTCTTTTTTCTTCCAATTGTTGTGGTGTCAATCTTATAGGTTGTGGAAGACTAGGGGAAACAACACTTCCATCTTTATAGTTGTGAGTGGTATGCTTCCTGGTTGCCATAATTTTGCTTTCCATTTTTCTTGCTAACCTAAATGCCTTCTCTTATGAAACAAGTTCCCAAAGGTGAACATCATGTCAGATATTATCCTTTAAAGTCCCTATGAACACATCAATCCTATGCTCGTCTGGAATATTTTTTACCCTTATATTCAATTTTTGGAACTCCTTAATGTGCTCCATTATTGAACCCTTTTTTGAGACTTATCAATTGGCTAAAAAAAGTGTTGCTTTTTGTATCCTCATAATGTGCTGTCAATTCTTCCGTAAAAATTGCCCAAGTGATAATTTGTTTACAAGAGAAAAGCCATTGATACCATACAAACTGATTTGGTTCCAAATATAAAGTTGAAATACGTACCTTTAGTGTGTTTTGCACATTATTGAGATCGAAAAATTGCTCCATCTGTAATATCCATGTTGTGGGATCCTTGCCATCAAAATTCCTCATATCGATTTTTAGAATATGGTGGGTCTTCGATCCCATATTAGAGTCTATGAAATCATGATTAACATTTCTTTTTTCTACATCATGAGTTTCCTTTACTACCCTTTCACCATTAGTAAGTATTTATTGTAGAAAATTTGTCAAATCTGTCTTCAAATCTGCCATGTCTGTCTTCAAATCTACCATGTCTCTCTTCAAATATTTCTTCAAATCTATCTTCAAATCATCCATATTAGCTTCCACACCATTCATCTTAGCTTCCACGCCCTTTATCTTAGATTCTACACCATTTATCTTAGCTTCTGTTAGCTTTTGTGAGAGTGACATTTGTTGCAATTGGTCTTGTAATTTTGATATATCATGTAGCATTTCTTCCTGTTCTTCATGGGTCATGCTAGAGCTTTCAGGTTGCTTACTAGGTGTTTGCATTTTCTTTCCTTAGGGCATAGTTACCGATAATAATGCTCTACTATGCCCTTTGAATTCCTTCAAAATAATTTTTCAAACCAAGCTTAAGCAAAAATTTAAAAAAATCTACACACTTTTTTTCACTTTATAGGAGCTCATATTGCCTCTGATGTATCTCTGTAATTTTGGAACATCCAGTTCTGAAATTGTGATCTGTAGTAGCCCTCTCTGTCCTCTTTCCAATGCGACTAGTCTAATCCAAATTGGATTCTCCAAGGAAGAGTTATGCCAAATCTCCCACAGTGACCTGATTATAGACTAGTTCAGTAGAGCGAACTTGTACGACATGCCACGTGTCCCTGTTTCGACCTTTGGCTCTGAAAAATATATACAGGAAACTATAGTATTTCCTCTTTCTATACGTTCTTAAGAAATTTTAATCCAATGCTCAGAGAGAAAGTTATGATGATTTTCCCAAGGTCACTTGTTTGGAATGTAATTTAGGATTCTGCAAAAAGATCAACTTCCTCAGATCATATCTCCGTAAATATAGTGCTAAAAGCTCTGAAATTCAGACCCAAGGTTTAGTGTGATTTCGTCTCAAATGGGTTTTTTGTTTCGATTCTGAAACGTCGCAGAAATAAAGTTATAGAGAAAATTCCACGATGACCTATTTGAAGCAGTGAAACCCTAGAATCCAAAGCTCTGATACCAAATGTTATGAAACCAGCTCACAAAAATATAGAAAAGATAATCATTTGTCGACGCATTTTGAAAACTTTTCCTGATGATGAACCACACTGGTTGGTTTGAAACGCGTCGACAAATGATTATCTATGTGATTTCACCGAAAATACTCTTAACAATGTTATGGATCACAGAAGTCTAAATTCCTTAATAGAAAAGATAAATCAAGGCCTTATAATTCAGCCTCTTCGAGGGGGAAACCTCCTTTACATTACACAAATGAATGATTCTTTGATGATTTAAATGACAAAACCTCCTTTCTATATATAGGATTCTAAGGAGTCACAATATAACCCAACCGACCTAACAATAATAATATAAAGGCACAAAAATAACAATAGAGGGATTCTATGGGGCACACTAATAACAATATGGGGAAAATAGGGCGCAACAATATTAATAAGGGATACAAATACTATAGTAATGGGGTAATCACTATTATTATAGGGACCTAACAAAAGAGAATGATGGGAACACACCCCCATCATCCCATGGCAGTGCCCACTGCAGGGAAAGAGCTGAGGCAAGCTCTCATTGCCATACTTACACCAGAGATGGCAAGGAAAGGTATAACCATTCTCGACATTCAAATGTTCATTTCAATTATAATCATGTTTTTAAAGATTAACGTAAATCATGGAATCGAAAAACATGTACCTTTTGTGGATTACATAGCCATACATTTTCTAAGTGGTTGGAAAAGAATGGCAGCACACAAAAGGAGGAGGCATGAAAGACCCTCTCAATCGCAGGTAAAGAAACATGTTAAGTAGATCTAGAGGAAGAAAAACTATTGTAGTCATTGTGATAGAAGTGGTCATCAAAGAGCCACTTGTTGGAGGCTCCATCTAGAGTAGCGCCTTAAAGACAAAGTGTCGGTGCATGAACCAGGTGAATCAGTTGTTCGACCATTGAATGCGCCACAAGGAGGTGACTCATTCACCTTGATAAGTGAAAAATGGTTTCTAGATATGTTAGCGTTTCATGGTCATGATTTTGTAAATCATTTGTTTCAATTTAAAATGTAAAAGTGATGATGTGTTTTCCATCACTTATTAGGAAACAATGATGTCTGGTCTTATTTTGAGCTACATGATAAATTGTGAGAGTGATGTTGTGTTTCATCACTTGTCAAAGCAACAATAGTGTTTGGCCTTATCTTTGTAAATCATGTGTTGCAATGATGATGTGTTTGCCATCACTTGTTGGAGAAACAATGATATGTTGGTATGTTGGCCTTGTTTTCGTAGTTGGGGTATTGCATCCATCTTGATGTAAACTTGACCACCGAGTATGTGTTATAAACTTGTGGCAAGTATGGGATGCTTGGGTCATTAGATGGTCATGAATGTCAAGCATGTAATTTGCTAAAAAATGTCCTATAGGTTGCAGAGATTGCAGGTGTCGGCTCATCGCTTAAGGCTCCAAAGAACAAATATGAAGGAGATGGAAGCGAGACATTTTCAAGGACGCTTGAGATGCAGACAAGGTATAGAGAAGTTGCAGATTGTTTTTCATGCTTTTGGAGGACCAAAATCTCCTCAATGGGGAGGATTGATCCAGGTCGATCTAGGGACACACACAAGACAAAGGGGGCTTATGGAAGCTCGATAATCAAAATGATTAGAATGCTTTTGAACTAGGAGCAAAGCGTAGATATCATCATCCTGATCCTGGCGGTGTGAATGGTTTGTCAATCCAAGCTCATATGCAAAATTTAGGAGTAGTAAAAGTTTAGGTTGACTTTGGTCACTGGGCAGACCTAAGGAGGATGCAATTTGGACAAAGTCCCGCCACGGGATTCTGACCAACCTTGCCTAGGTTCTAGGCGAATTTGTGGCTTGATTAATTTGTCTCCTTTGGTCTTTTTTTGAATTTTCAAAAATGGACAATTTGTTATTGTATCTATATAATAGATATATATATATATATATATATATATATGAGTGGCAGCCAACCTCCGCCTACCAACCCCAAAACTACATAACATAAAAATAATTAAAATCAGCTGACAGACCGCGACACTCACCAGCCGTCCGCAACATTAAACAACATTTAAATTTTATGGCTCGACAGTCATCACACGTTGAGCCCTCCACCATTAATCCACCGCATATTATATATATATAGTAAATATTAAATATATAATATATATAAATATAGATAGAGATAGATAGCATATAAGCTATGGGTAGGCCACCTCCAGTGCACCCGGCCCACGCCCCACCACACTTCACCATCCTGATGTGAGGTCGGCAGGAGCGAAACCTGCCCGGCCCACAGGTGCCGGCCCCCACTGGCCGACCCCATGTGGTGGAAAACCCCAACCAAAAAAACAATGGCCCAAAAAATTTAATGTGCCAAGCTAATATATGGTTACGGAGGGTATGGCGTGGGCCGCCCAATGCGCCCCCGACCCCCAAATCAAATCAATACTATTTAAAAAAAAATTAAATGCGGTTTTTGAAAAGCATAATGTATTAAAAAAGGAGGGGCGGGGTTTGACCACCCGACCCCTCCTCAACAAACTGCTATTATGACCAATGCACCAATGATGCTTTTTGTAAACTCCATCTGTAAATTGATATAAACCCAAAATTTCATCAGTGCGCAGAAGGCATTGAGGAACCAAGGGAGGGCACGAAAATAGAGTAATATTTTTTTTAATTAATTTATTGTAGGTGGAACCATGATTGAGCACAATTCTCAGGAGGGTGAAATTTTTGCAGTGTCCAAGTTGGACAAACTTTATGTCAATGTTACACCTCTTAGCGACACGAACTTGATCACGTAGTCAATTTCCTTATCTGAGCGACCGATTTATGGAGGACCTGGAGGAGGGAAGCTTTCAGGAATCTAGGGGGAATCTAAAAGATTCCTTAAGCCCCAGATTTCCATTTTCTTAGAATTCAGAAATTTGATAGTTAATTTTGCACTATTCAATGCCACAAATCTGATGGTGCATTCAGATTTTTCATTTTCTCATTTCATATTTTGGCCACTTTTCAAAGTGGAGTGTAGGTGTCAGCATTCATGTGTGTGTAGTCATTTCCATGCGATTCGATGCCGTGAGATTGGTGGTACAGCCAGCTTCATCAGTTTGACATCCTTTTCTTTAGATGGCCTTAGGATGTGGGGTATATGTAGTGTGTTCATGTACTTCGTTTTGATATGCGTTGTGTTACACAGATCCCAGTCTGATGTTTGATGTGGGATTTTGTTTCTTACTTTGCTTCTTTATTCCTTCTTGATGTGATGCGGAATCATTTGTGGGATGTACTTTATTCATGATTCGTCATGTTTTGTTTGAGATCCCTTTGTTTTCATGCTGATGGGATACTCATGTTGTCGTCATGTATGTTTGCATTGAGATCCCTTTTATGCCATGCTGGCGGGATGCTCATCATGCATGAGTTCATGTCATACTGATAGGGGTCCTATTTGACTGAGAGTTCCTGTAGCAGAACATCTCTTGGAGCCACTCTTGTGATAGCAACATCACCTCTTATGTAGATCATCACTATTGACAACACTTAATGCAGTGACCTACACCATCTTGACACTGGGGCTCGGAGATGTAATCCCTCCCGGACAAACTCCATTTTTAATGGCTTATGTTTTCATGTGTTGATGATTCACATGTTCCTCTTCTTTACAACATGTATATGTATTCACTTATGTTCTTTTAAAAATGCAAATTAACACATCATGGAAGTAAAAGGTCTTGGAAGGGTCCTTTGTCACACCCAGACTGGATCAAGTGGTATTGGAGTGGTCTTTGCGTGGATGTGAATTGCAAGGGTGAACAATGGAACATGCAGCGACAAAGGATGAAAAAGTGATGTACGAGACCATGCTCAAAATTTCCCAAAGAGTGGAAATAATGTATGAAACTCTACAAAAAGAGACAAAGGAAAAGGAGCGATTGCATCTTCAGTTGCAAGCCGCCGAAGAGTTCCTGGAAGAAATGAAGCAAAACAACCAAAGTCTTGAAACAGATAATGCTGAATTGAAGATGCGTCTACATGAAGAGAAAGAGGAGAAACATATTTTTCTACGACAGGTGCAGGCAAAGGACGAGGCCTTGGAAAAGCTACAGTGTGACCCATGTGAGGTAAAAAGTAGTTCTCTGAATTCATGTATGTGTCTTGATGATGATTTTGCTGTTTTTGAAAATCATATCACAAGAATTGGCTCCAAACTATTGAAAAGAATGGGGTATGAAGGAAAAGGGTTGGGCATTAATGGCCAAGGCATTGTCGACCCCATCAACGTAGAAGAATTACCTTGTCGAAAAGGACTTGGGTATGTTAGAAAGGAAGTTGGGAAATGCATAGAGACAACTAGTGAACCACCAACAACAGATGATAAGAAGCTCTCATTAGTTCTTTCCAAATTGATAGAGGAGATAGAAGATGTTGATTTCCTTTCGGTTTCGTCTTCACATAGTATGATTTCTATTGGAAATTTGGATATCCCATTTACAGGGACAAACATTAGGCTCCTTACCAAGATGAGGCACGAGGAAGAAAAAAAACTTGGTGTTAATAACCAAGGCATAACTCACCCATTGGAGGTTGTACAGAGACCTCAATTTGCAGGCTTGAGATACATTGAGGGAGAATGCTTGAATGTGTCAGATTCTTCTGAGACATCATCGAAATCGTTGAGGAAAGAGAATGATGGGAACACACCCCCATCATTCCATGGCAGTACCCATTGCAGGGAAAGTGTTGAGGCAAGCTCTCATTGCCATACTTACACCAGAGATGGCAAGGAAAGGTATAAGCAGTCTCAAAATTCAAATGTTCATTTTGATTATGATCATGTTGTTAAAGATGAATGTAAATCATGGAATTGAAAAACATGTACCTTTTGTGGATTACATAGCCATACATTTTCTAAGTGTTGGAAAATAATAGCAGCACACAAAAGGAGGAGGCATGAAACACCCTCTCCACATCAGGTAAAGAAAAGTGTTAAGTATATTTGGAGGAAGAAAACATATTGCAGTCATTTTGATAGAAGTGGCCATCAAAGAGTCACTTGTTGGAGGCTCCATCAAGAGCAACGCCTTAAAGAAAAAGTTTTGGTGCATGAACCAGGTGAAGCAGTTGTTTGACCATCAAATACACCACAAGGAGGTGACCCATTCACCTGGATAAGTGAAAAATGGTTTCTAGATATGTTAGCATTTCATGGTCATGCTTTTGTAAATCATTTGTTGCAAATTAAAATGTAAAAGTGATGATGCATTTTCCATCACTTATTAGGCAACAATGATGTCTGGTCCTATTTGAACTACATGATAAACTCTGAGAGTGATGTTGTGTTTCCATCACTTGTCAAAGCAAAAATAGTGTTTGGCCTTATCTTTGTAAATCATGTGTTGCAGTGATTATGTGTTTTCCATCACTTGTTGGAGCAACAATGATATGTTGGCCTTGTTTTCATAGCTGGGGTATTGTGTCCATCTTGATGTAAACTTGACCACCGAGTATGTGTTATAAACTCATGGAAAGTATGGGATTCTTGGGCCATTAGTTGGTCATGAAAGTCAAGCATGTAATTTGTTAAACAATTTTACTACAGGTTGCAGAGGTTGCAGGTGTCGGCTCATCGCTTAAGGCTCCGAAGAATAGAGGTGAAGGAGATGGAAGTGAGACCTTTTCAAGGATTCTTGTGATGCAAACAAGGTACAAAGAATTTGCAGATTATTTTTCATGCTTTTGGAGGACCAAAGGCTCCTTAGTGGGGAGGATTGATCCAGCTGGCTCCATGGACACACATAGGACAAAGAGGGCTTATGGAAGCTCGAAAATCAAAATGATAAGATTTTTTTCAAACCAATACCAAAGCGTAGTTCTCATCATCTTGATTGTGGTTGTGCAAACGATTCATCAATATGAGCTCGTATGAGGGAGGACGAGCCAGTCAAAGTTCTGGTCAAAGTTGGGTTGTGGTCTAGGTTTAAGTGTCCTACAATTTGAGCGACCCCGGGGATAGGAAACCTAGCTCTTGAAAGCGAGTGAAATTGTTGCCTCTTTAATTTTTCTAATAACCCTTATGTTAGACAAAATTTAAAAAATTGACGTATTATTATAAAATAAAATAAAAATATAATATGAGGTGGAGGGCAATGACCCCTGCCACCTCCCTTCCTAACCATAACATTATATAACAAATTTATATTAAAATAAGGACCAACGGGCCATGACCCTCGCCGGTCAAACCATATACACATTACAAATTTTATTATGGGGTGGGCAGGCCACCTCTGGTGGACCCTGCCCATACCCCCAAAAAACCACAACACACCACCATACAAAAAACTGACATTGCTTAAACGAGGCTGGTGGGAGTTGAACCCACAGCTGGTAGCAGTGTCGGCCTCACCCACGTAGTAGCCCCATAGTACAACCTATTAATACACCATGTAATGCAATGGACCAACCATTAAACCATATACCAACACTCCTCTTAATGCGCAGCTATCAACGCAATACGCCCAACCCAAATTTAATTCAATGCTTAATACACCAACTGCATGCACTATGAAAGGTAGGGAGTGAGCTGCCCAATGTGAACTTGAACCCTAAAACAAGAATGTTATTGTTTTTTGAAAAAAAATGGTGGATTAAAATGGAGGGGTCGGGGTTTGACCACCCGACCTCCTCCTTACTATGCGGACTTCATACCAATCCACCTACAACAAATTCCTTGATAAATCTGCCACAAAAATTTATATAACATTCATTTTGTTAGTACACCGAGGAATGGAGGAACCATGAGCGCGCATGGACACCAAGGTGGAATTTTTAATTAATTTATTGTAGGTGGAACCATGATTGAGGGAAATTCTGAGGAGGGTGAAATTTTTGCAGTGTCCAAATCGGATAAATTTTATGTCGATCTTACACCTCTCGGTGACACGAACCTGATGGCGCAGTCAGTTTCTTGATCTGAGCAGCAGATTTGTAGAGGACCCGGAGGAGGGAATCTTTGAGGAATCTAGGGGGAGTCTAAAAGATTTCTTAAGCCCCAAATTTTCACTTTCTTAGAATCAGAAATTTGATAGTCGATTTTGCACTATTCGACACCATAAATTTGATGGTGAATTCAGATTTTCTATTTTCTCATTTCATTTTTCAGCCACTTTTCTAAGTGGAGTGCAGGTGTCAGCATTCAACATGTGAGCAGTCATTCCATGAGATTCGACGCTGTGAAATGGATGGTCCGGCTAGCTTCAACAATTTGACATCCTTTTCTTCAGAGGGCCTCGGGATGTGAGGTATATGCAGTGTATTCATGTACTTCTTTTTTTGCTATGCATTGTTCTGCACAGATCGCTATTTTATGTTTGATGTGGGATCTTGTTTCTTAATGTTTTCATGATTCCTACTTGAAATGATGTGGAATCATTTGTGGGATGTACTTTTTGTCTTGACTCGTCATGTTTTATTTGAGATCCCTTTGTCGTCAGGTTGATGGGATATTCATGTTGTCACCATGTATGTTTTCATTGAAATCCCTTTTATGCCAAATTAGTGGGATGCTCATTAGCATCATGCATGAGTTTGTGTCATACTGATAGGAGTCCTTTTGACTGAGACTTCCTGTAGCAGAACATCTCGTAGAGCCACTCCTGTGTGAGGGCATTTTCCTTATATGATAACGACATCACATCTTATGTACATCATCACTATTGACAACACTTAATGCAACGACCTACACTATCTTGACATTGGGGCCTGGAGACATAGTCCCTCATGGATGAACTCCATTATGAATGGCTTATGTTTTCATGTGTTGATGATTTTCATGTTCCTCTTCTTTACAACATGCAGATGTATTCATTTATGTTATTTTAAAAATGTAGTTTAACAAATCATGAAAGTAAAAGGTCTTGGAAGGGTCCTTTGTCACACCTGAACCTAGATCATCAAATGATTTGACTTTGATGATATCAAGCACATTTGAAGAAGAGGGTATTGTTGCAACTTAATGACTATCTGGAACCATGTTTCAATATAGTTGTGATGCCCCTAGTCCATTTGCTGATTTGGATCATCTTGGATGTTTTCTTCTTCCATGACCTTCAAATCTTCCTCTTTTTGTTGATTGTTCTCTTGAACACATGGAGGACTTGATCATAACCATGAGGGATCTTTCTCTATTATTGTCTGCTCTTCATCAAGTGCAGCCCATGATTCTTTGATCTTCTGTTTCAAATATTCTTTCTCTACATGTTGTCTTTCAATGACATCAAGAGAATCACTTTTTTGTAATAATCTTCCTGAGCTATGGTGAATACCATTGAGCTAGAGAAGATATTTTTGGATGTGTTGTACCTCAGCATTGTAAGTGGGCTGAGCTACTTCAATGTGTGGGTTTGGAAATGGTGGTACAGGTAGCTGAGTTGGAGTGTATATTTGAGATGGATGTGGATGCGGTTGTGTTTGTGGTGGAGGTGAATGGTAGGGATAACATGGAGTTGGGTATGGAGGATATTGAGGAAAATATTGAGGATATTGTGGATGGCTACCATAAGTTCCTTTCCAACTTTGTTGCCAAGATTGGTTTTGGGGTTGAGATGGCCAATGTTTCCAAGGAAAGGGTGTGTTCCAATTACTTTGAGGTGGATATGCATAAGCTTGAAATTATGAATTAGGCTCTTGCATCATATCAAGCTAAATAGGCTGACATGGTCCTCTTGGAGCTACATAACATTTCTACATTGGCAATTGACTTGCTCCATTGTACTCTTGGTGAACTTCCTTCAACCTTGGTAATGAGGAGCAACATTTAACATCATGTGATTTTGCATGGACAACACATACATATTCTTCTTGCTCATTTTGTATTCTTAATTATTTTGTTATATTGCTAAGAATTTTTGTTTTAAAGTCATCAAACAAATTTCCAAGTTTAGATTGACTTACCGATCTTGATGTTGATTGACTTACTCTTGCTCTTCCTCTTGATATGTGTTTGCATGTTTCACAAATTTCATCAAATGATAATTGGTATACATCACCTCTACTCATGAGATTAAGGAGATCAATCCATTCATCCCTAATTGTTCTAAGTAAGAGGGTTTTTAGTGTGTTGGATCCTAAATGATGTAGTTTTTCTCTCTTAACATTATACATGAACCTCTCTATTAGATCTCTAGACTCTTATCTTCTTTTTGATTAATTTTAAATATTTATTCTTTAAGATCATGATCTCTATATTTTTCTAAGAATATATTTTGCATATCATTCCATGATCTTATTGAATTATTCCCTAAACTCATGAACCATTTAAGAGCTTTATCCTTCAATGTTGCTGGAAACAATCTCAATTTTTGAGTTTTTAATAAGTAACCATAAGACATAAAAATAATTTCAAATTCAAAGAGAAAGGTTTCCAGATCCTCTGACCTTAGACCATGAAATTTTGGAAGAAAAGATGGAGGGATGTTTCTTCATGTGCACACTACCATCAGTATCTTGAATAGGAAATATTCTTCTTCTACCTCCAAAAGTGAATGGTGATGTGGCTCTTACTGCACCATGTGATCAGTGGGGGGGTGGGTTGGTGTTGAAGATGTTTTTGTTTTTGTTTTTATGATTCAATGAAAACTATAATGCAATGCAATTTTCTACTTTTGAATTAAATATGCCTAATGCAAATATTTTGTTTTTGCAAAAAAAAATAATTGAATCAACTAGGGAAGAAAACAATGCATACTTTGACACCTCCCCAACAATTGTGCCAAAAAGTGATGAGCCTTGGTATTGCAACAAGAATGTTGCAACTCCCAAGGCTACCGACTTTAATTATCAACGTGGGTTCGTACAAACTTAAGAGGTATCAACAATATATGTGTGGCATACAATGTATCCTTCCTTTATTGTCATGATGTAATGGAGTGCATGTACTGAAGCCAAATCCTAAACTAATTGTAGAGAATGAAATGTTCAAAATGGAACCTTAACCTATTGCAAGAAAGAAAGTACAAGGAAAGATATTGAAATCAAACGCTAAAACACACCATTTTCTAACTAACTGCTAAGAGGCTTTGCTTCAAAATAATGCTAAGTTAACATGTATGCACTCCTACTATCCTTAGCATGCAAATTCAAACCATCAAACCTTCTACTGCTGTGCATGTAAATGAATAAAATAAATCTATTTTTCCTTTTGTCTTTTTTTATGGAAAAGTGTGAAAGGAAATCTCTTTTGGTGATGTGGCGGGTGGCTTAGAGATGATGGTGAATGGTCAGAAGGCTTGGGACACAAGTAGGGACCCTTTTCTAGCTTCCTAGAGGTTTTTCCCTCAATTTGGCCTCAAAACAGGTCACTACAAGAAAACTTACAAGATCCCCTAAAAACCTATAGGATACAATTGAGAGAAAAAGGATGGATGTTGAAGGTGATAGAAAGCTTAGGGAAGGTGGTTGGTAGATGGAATGAGGCAAGGGAGTTCCTATGACCACTTCAGAACTTAAAACCAAATTTGGGAGATGGATGGATTTGCTCAAAAATCTTGGAGAATTTTCATTGTGAAATGATGAAATTGGTGAGGGTTTAGTGAAAGAAAGTGAGGACCATGGGTGGATGAACTTCGGATGAGGTTGCTGACTATGAAATCTCTCTGTACTCCTGAAACACTTGCACTGCATCAAACATTGACATTCGCCCAAAAATCATGCAAACAAGAAGAATTTTGATTATCTAAATGAGCAGAATTTCATGAGCTAGTTGTCTACTTCATACATGAGGAAAACTTTGTAGAATGATAAAAAACATTGATGAGATCTAAGGTAAGACTGAAGATAGAAGAAATGGAAATCAAATCCTACACTTGAACACTAGAAAAATGTTGACCTAAGTGTGGAGCATGAGGGTTAAAATGGTCTTGATGGCATGGAGGTCAAGTAGAGGCCTAATCTCAGCTTCAATGATGATTTTTTGCAATTCGGGCTCAAAACAGGGTTTCCCATAGGATGCTAGACTGATTTACTACAGGATGTACAAATTTACTATAATTCATCAAATGACCAAGAAAATCAAATCCAAATTGAATGGGACAATTTTTTTTATTAACTAGGATGTATTAGGTCCAATTCCAAGTGGAGTCACTCAAAACGACCTCTGTTAACCCATGCAAATAAAAAATAAAAAACATTACTAGTCAGAAATCTAGAAATTCGAGAACTAGTGAGCTAGTAAATCCAAAAATGCCTAACCAAATCAAGTGAAAATGCAATGGGGTAATGTTTGTTATGAACTAGATTTTTTTTTTGATTTAATGCAAGTGGAACCAACTCGATTGAAGCTTTTTAGCAGGCTATAAAAAATAGCAGAAATTTACTGTTCTTGGATAAAAAGGAGGTCCAACAGTCTAGATTTGGAAATAAGAATACTAATCCAAGCAACTCAATGATCACTATGAATTTCCAAATATTTTATAAGGATGATTAATGTTTTTGATCCTGTAAAAGAACCTACATCAGCCATTTAACTCGATCCTACAACAAGAAATCATTAATTCTAAATGTAGAAATAGAAAGAAATAAAAACTAGAGATGCATGTGAATAAGCAGTGAAAAGAAGGAAAGAAAATGATACAAAAGGGCTTTGAGGTTCATGGGATAACCAAGCCCAAGTAAAATTAGAGACCTATGGAGGATAATAGTATTTAGAAGTTGAGCATGACACTAATCTTCATTATTTTCATCAATATAATTACATCCCTACAAGAAAATACAATGGAGCTACAAAAATACGAGTTCTCTCCATAAGAACACTAATGAAAATCTATCCCTAGAGGAAAATTCGACTTGGTACTTACAAAAAATTATTATGAATCATTCCCCATGAATGGAGGAAGCTTTCCCCACCAAAACCCCTTGATTAGTGGATTTGGTCCCCAATACTAGGAATATGCATTAAATGGCAGGGAACACATTCCTAGATTTTCTCAATCATTCCCTAGAGGAAAATTCGACTTGGTACTTATAGAAAATGATTAGGAATCATTATCCATAAATGGAGGTATATTTTCCCACCAAAATACCTTGATTAGTGGATCTGGTCCCTAGTACTAGAAATATGCATCAAATGGCAGGGAACACATTCCTAGATTTTCTCAATTATTGGATTTCCATAATTTGTGCCATAATTCCATGATATCTTGTTGATTTATTATTTATTATTGATCCTCCTGTAGTAGGGAACAAGTCACTAAAGTATCTCCTCCTCCAAATCTTCATAATCTGCCCAATATTCTCATAATATTCTACAAAAATAACTAATATTAGGCACAAATATCCAATTATTCATAAACCTTCCTAATGAATATATTAAAGTTAAAAATAAATTATCTAATGTAGAAAGAGGGGTTTAATGCGCTGAAGGATGGTCATAGGCCTTAAATTAATATTTTATTTAGAGGTATCGGCCTTAGCTTATGTCTAATTTAGAGGCCCATCAATAGTCAGCACACAACCTAGTTGTTTCAGCCTACACTATTATTTTCCACTTCTCTGATCACTCTAAATGGGGATTCAGTGTTTCCAGTAGGGGTA
This sequence comes from Pinus taeda, assembly GCA_000404065.3. Classification (NCBI taxonomy): domain Eukaryota; kingdom Viridiplantae; phylum Streptophyta; class Pinopsida; order Pinales; family Pinaceae; genus Pinus; species Pinus taeda. Next base: position 21,380 of record APFE030262679.1, on the reverse strand, counting down.
AATGGTAAGATGGCAGGGTGGCGTAGGTGGGGATTTTGAATTGTAATTTTGCACTCATGGTTCATACTGCACAGTAAATTTTCCTTATTAATGGTGAGTCAAGGGAGGTCTCGTCGAAGCTACACTTACCCTTTTGGTATGATTGGGAATTAAGCAACAATAACTACCAGATCATCATGCCTTAATTGCAGGATTTTTTAAATAATCAAAAATCATGCAATGGTCATGTCGCAATATGATTCGCTCCCCCTCCCCAGCTTAAATGTGACAACCATCCTCAGCCATCAAAAGTCATGTTAAGTTGTCATAATTACCAAATAAAGTGAATTCAATATTACCTTTTGATGACAAACCTGGGTGACGCGGGGCGAATTCATGGGTGGCGTGATGCGCAAACCAAGCTCTGGCAGCAAGACGTTCGAACTCAATTCTGATGACGAGGATCATGGTGATGCCTGCTATTTATTACAATAAAATATCTCATTTATTTCTGAAAAGTCATCGGCTGTTACAGGTGTAACAACCAAGATGACTAATATATATTATTTTAATTTCTACAAAAAGATAAAGAAGAAAATATCATGTAACAACACTTATTGTAAGGTGTGATTGAAATAACAGATGCTGTTACAGAGTGTGTAATAGACGCCACAAGGTGGTTTTCAACTGCTACAAAAAGTGTCTGTGTACGCCTGGGAAAGGTTTTCACAGACATATTGTTATTATTATTACAATTTTATTTTTTTTAAGAGTTTGAAGGTGTAACAATTGCCAACCGTACTTGATTTTTAGTTGTTACACGTATTGGAAAAAAAATATTTTTTGCAATGCATGGGGGCTTTCCCCTGTTCCTGTAATCTGTAGATCTGAATTTGTGACAATGTTGACAAATGAATCCCTTGAAGAAAATTTGTGATATAACTGAAGACGATGCCCATTTGCAAGCAATGGTGTCCTTGCACTATCAATGGTCACCAAATTTAAAGTCCCATTGTCAAAGACTGCATCTACCTCAAAGGGACCTAGCCATGTGGTGGAGATCTTACCCTTGAAGTCTTTAAATCTTAAGTCGTATAAGAGAGCTCATTCTCCTTTCTGGAACTTCTTCTTCTTGATGAATCTGTCATTCCACTTAGATCTCTACTGCTATATAACCTATGTTTGTTGGATAGCAGCTAACCGTTTCCCCTCCAATTCATTGTGCTGGTTCAATCTCAGCTTTTGTCCTGTAGCCAAATCCAAATTGATCTGCAATTCTATTCTTAGTGCCTTGATTTCAAATTCAATGGGGAATAAGGGTTTTTTACCATACACAAGTTTATATGGTGAAAATCCAGTGATATTTCTCCATGTAGTCCTATATACCCACAACACTTCTTAAAGTTTATCAGCCCAAATTTCTTCGGTGACTGGCCACAGTCTTAGTAAGCATGCCCTCAATGACTTTGTTATTGCTTTCCACTTGCCTATTTTCTTTTGGATGATAAGGTGTTGTGATTGTATGGTGGATTTTATATTTTTCAACCAACTCCTGGATCTTATGAGATGTGAACTAGGGCACTCCATTTGTGACTATCTCCTTGGGTATGCCAAGCTGAAAAAAGATGTCTTCAAATAGAAAGTCTAAGACAGCATGCTCCATGGCTCTAGTTAGTGTCTTTGCCTCAACCCATTTTGTGACATAGTCAGTGCAGACCAAGATGTAAGATTTCTGTCTAGAAGAGGGATTAATTGGTCCCACAAAATCTAGAGCCCACTTCTCAAAATGTTCTAAGATGATTTGGGGATGTAACAACATCTCATATGATTATAGTGGTTGGCCCAACCTTTGAAAACTATCACATCCTTTCAAAAACTTCTTGGCATCCTAAAATATTGTTGTCCAATAATACCCTGTTGAAAGGACTTTGTATCCTGTCCGTTTGTCTTCGAAGTGCCCTCCATAAGGTTCTTCGTGACAGGCTTTAAGGATTTCAAAGTCCTCATCTTCTCTAACACAATGCTTGATCTAGAAATCTGGTCCAGTGTGATAAAGGTTCCCATCTATCTAGGTATATGTAGCACTTTGTTGTATGATCTTTCTTTTCTCCTTAGAGGACAAATACTATGGAAACTTCCCTGCAACAAGATAACTGTCTATATCTGCATACCAAGGTGAGTAAGTAGAAATAGAAAAAAGATATTCATCTAGGAAAGAATCCTCAGTAGGAATGCAATTGTCATCAATAGTTAACCTAGAAAGAAATTCAGCTACTACATTATCTTTTCCAGGTTTATCGACAATAGTGATATCAAATTCTTGTAACAAAAATAACCAAAATGTAATCATACCATTGGTAATTGGCTTATTCATTAAAAAATGAATGGAAGAATGATTAGCGTGTACAAATACTTGATACCCGATAATATAATGTCAGAATTTATTGATGGCATGCATGACTACTAAGAACTCTTTCTCGGTCACTGTATAGTAGAGCTCGGTCAAGGTCAAATTTTTGCTTATGTAGTAAATAGCATAAGGTTTCTTATCCTCTAGTTGGACCAACACAACACCTACAGCAATATCATATGCATCTGTAGCTATGTGAAATGACAGTTCCCAGTTAGGTCCTCACAAATATGGAGCTGCTGATACACAACATTTCAACTTTAAAAATGCCTGCTCACACTTCCCTGTCCACAAGAAATCAACATCCTTCATGAGCAGGGAAACTAATGGCAATACAATTTTTGAAATATTTTCTATAAATCTCTTGTAATACCTTGCATGCCCCAAAAAGCTATGTACCTCTTTTTGCATTTTGGGGGTTGGAATTTTTAAAATTACCTCTAGTTTTGCAAGGTATAACTTGATTTAATCAGCAGAAATGTAGTGTCCAAGCACGATCCCTTCAGTCATCATCATGTCACATTTTTCAGTGCTCAAAGCAACATTAGTCTATACACACCATTCCAACACTTTTTCCAGATTGACTAATTTTTGTTTCAAAAAAATCTCCATAAGGTGTAAAATTGTCCATGCGGATTTCTAGGAAGTCATTCAACAAATTAGAAAACATTCCCAGTATTTCCCTTTGAAAAGTTGATGGCGCATTACAGAGTCCAAAAGGAAGTATGGACAAGTAAAGGCCATTTTATCCTGATCTTCTGGGGCAACCTGTATCTGATTGTAGCCACTAAATCCATTCAAAAATGAAAATAATTTCTTTCCAGAGAGGGTATCAAGGACTTGATCTATAAATGGTAAGGGAAAGTGCTCCTTCTGAGTGGCCTTATTGATTTCTCTATAATCAACACAGAATCTCCACTTTCCATTCTTTTTAGGAACGATGACAAGTGGCGACACCCACTGATTATCAGATATTGGATAAATAAAATTAGCACTTAGGAGTTTTTGTAATTCTTCTTTCACCAACTCCTTTAATGCAGGGTTCATGTGGCACTGTGGTTGTCTGATTGGTTTGCAGCCATCCTTCAAATAAATACGGTGAGTGCATAGGTTAGGGTAGATCCCTTTCATATCTGTGTAGTCCCGTGCAAATGAATTTTTGTATTTCTATAACAGCTGTAACAACAGTTGGTTTTGCTCAGCCATCAGGTTGGGGTTAATATTCAAAACATTTCTAGATTCCATCTCAATTGGACTGCTGTCAATATTCATAGTGGTTCTCATTTGTTCAAAATATATATCTTCCACCTATTCTTCCTCATTCACATTCTTAACAGAAGCAATAGAACGCGATTTACTAATAATGGCATCATATTCTATCTCATCCTTGAAATACTGGGCTTCCCCAGAGTGAGGAGTGGCAGGGAAAGATCTAACTCAGGATCAAACTCATCCCACCAAGGGTTGTATACATCCACATTTGGTTTTGTGGGGTAAAGATTAAGGTTCTTTTTTGCCTGGCTAACCAACATCACCATAGATCCATATATGCAGCCTATAAATGCATCCGCAGTGGCTAGCCAAGGTCTCCCTAAGATTAAAGGATGCCCCCCCAAATTGGATTTGGGCTGTAAGATAAGAAAATCAACTGGATACCCCCAGGAAGCTATTGTAATCACTATATCCTCTAACATCCCCTAGGGTTTAACACAGGACTTATCTGTTAATTCAAGTACACTAGGAGTATGTCTAAGTCCCTGTAGCCCAAGAGCGATAAAGAGGTCCTTTGTAATTACATTAATGGCAGCCCCGAGTTTGATCAATGTGTTGGATATGGGCTGATCATTAATGTAAACAGTGACTGTAGGATTTACTAGATCATTGTACTTAGTTAGGAGAGGCCGAGAAGACATTAATTCAGATAATTTCCCCATTACATGTATGGTGGCAGGGTCTTTAGGCCTCCTCCCAGGTTTCTTGATGCACAAATCTCTCACTGTTTTCGCATAAATAGGTATTTCTTTAAGGGTTCACGGTAGCAGAGGAATTCGTACATATAAATTTTGAAACTCCCTATGAAAATCAGATTCATCCTATGAAGTCATCCTAAGTTCGACCAATCTCTAAGGATACGGAGCATCATAACAATAGTCGATGATCAGGTGATCATGTCCTAAGTGGAAAAAGTGCTCAAATTTTGAATTTCTTAGAATTGGTTGAAACCAGAAAGACAGGATAGGCCTCGTCGATACAATCCTATAGCTGTGAATGTCACTCAAATTCGACACTGTATGTGAAAGTTATTCAAGTTTTAAGTTTACAATTTCCTTAAAAAAATCAGTTTGACCAGGATTGACTTTTGAATTTGGCAAATATTAAAAAAAGAATATTTTTAGAATATTCCACAAACAATTCCCTGCTGGCCAATCATGTTTCGACACTTGGCATTCTGAGGTTGGATATGAGAATGACTGTGTATAGGGAAGACCAATCAATTGGCACCACGTGGCCTGCCAGGAGGTTGCCACATGGTCCCTCGTTGGAGAAGTAGAGGTTACGTAAAATTTTATTGCATTCTGTAGGATTCGACCCCAGGTATCTGCATTTCCAGTCGAGCGGCCTAACCGGGTGGGCTATGAGTGGTTCTTAACCACTATAGCTCAATAATTATATTTAATGTTTGGTTTCCTAACTGATCACGGTTTCGCTGACGGGGGTTTAGTTGGTCCATGTGACCACTACCCAAAACATTAAATGTAACCTCTAATGGTTCCAACAAATTCAGCGAAGCGCACAATTCTGGGCAAATTTTCCCAAAGTTAGTGGAGTTAACTCCAGTTACTCCAAGTTTAGTGGAGTTTTCTTAGGCCAACTTGGACAAAACTTCAGTTGGTCATAACTTTCACTGGGGAGAACCTTTTTGAGTGATTTTTTTTTTTGAGTATTATAAGCATTCCAAAGCCAGTGATATAGGTTGCAGAGCCAACAAAGCTAATCTTCAGGTACTTTTTCCACACAGAATCTTGGAGAGCCATTAGGGCCTAGGGAGTGTTGGAGCTGTATTGGGGTATGGTTAACCATTGGAGGTGAAACAAAAGCCATTATTTATTGTGCTCTGTGTTCTGAACTCATTTCAACAGCTTATTTTTCCTATTTAGGCTTTCTCATCATTGTATATCCATTTTGAGAATCTAATAAGAGCAAGTACATGCCCATTTGGGGGGCTTGGACCCGGCAGACGTAGCCTAGGAGGGGTGAACTACCTCATCAGCTGCTGTGTCATATTATGTGATTTATATTTCTACGATTTTTTCAGATTTAATATGCTAAACAGTAAAATGAGATACTACTCCTTCACACATAAGACTCAAAAATTTACCAAAATACTTTGTTTCAATTGCAAGACATGAATAATAGTTTGCACATATAATTTAATGTAAATGAATACCTTGAACATCAAATACAAGTAGTTTCATTTTCAGATCAGTTGGTATTAGAGCTCAAGTTTTGAGTATTAGTTTTGTGCAAAGATATTTTTGACTGTTTTTCAAGTTTTAATGCTTACCAGGCTTAAACTTCAAAGAGGGAAAGGACAATTGGTTAGAGCACAAGATAATCCTCAACCAAGAAGGGCCAGGGTGCCATTATCTCCACCTTCTAATTCACCCTCAATAGCCTTAGAAGAAGCTTCAAGTATGTCTGAAAGGGAATGAGAAGTTCCTGAAGATATGGATCCAAGAGAAGAAGAACAGGTATTCAGAAAAAGCTTTTTTGGACATGACTGAGATGGTAAGAATATTATACCAAGAAAGGAATGATAGGTTGGTTGGAGAAGGATCTAAGCATCAAAAAGAAGGAGAGGGCTCTTCAGGAGGAAAAAAGGTGATGATAATTCAAAGAAAGGACATGGAGGAAATGTTGATCCACCATCCCCATCGTCATCCTCTTCCTCTACATCGTCATCCTCTTCCTCTACATCGTCATCCTCTACCTCAGTAAATCAACCTCATAAGCTTAAATCTTCCGGAAAAAGTATGTTTTTAAAGCTAGATGTTAAATTTGAATTACCCATGTTTCATAGTGAAGTCAATGCAGAGAAACTTGACAACTAGATAAGACAGTTGGAAGTTTATTTAAGGATACAAAACTTACAGGATGACGACACCAAGATTCAGTTAGCCTCTTTAAGAATGGATGGAGCAGCATTGGTATGGTGGGAAGCTAAGACCAAGGATGAAATTAAGAAACATGGTAAGATTACTTTAACATGGGCTGAATTTATTTCTACAATTAAGAAGAAATTTTATCCTCTTACTCATTTACAAAAGGCTATAATGAACTGGCAAAATTTTAGACAACTAAAGGGACAAAATGTTCAAGACTACACCCAAGAGTTTAGGAGAATAGAACTCTTATTAGGGGTAGACTTACGAAGTCAAGACACTTTGCTGAAATATATAGGTGGTTTGCACAGCTACTTTAAACATATTATCCTTATGTTCAATCCTACTAGTCTAGATGAAGCTTGTGTACAAGCTATGCATTTAGAGACTAGAGGGAAAAACACTTTTGATGAGGGTAGAAACAAGCCTTTTAAGGGAAAAAACAGAGAGAAAACCTTTAAGGGAAAAGGCAAAAAGAATGCATCTGCCAAAAAGGAGGGTGAGAAAGTGATATGTAAACATTGTTCAAAAGAAGGCCATGAAGAGAAAAATTGTTGGAAACTTTATCCTAAAAAAAAGAAATCAGTTTAAAAAAAACAAAGGAAAGAAGAAAACTACAGCTACTACAACTACACCTTGACATTTAGGTGATGATTCAAGGGATGAAACCAAAATTACAGCCATGGGTTTGAAAATTATGAAGGGAAAGGAAACTGAAAATAAAGCAAGCACTAGTACTTCAAACTGCTGGTGTATAAAAGGCGTCTTTTTAACTCCTAATTATTTGCACATTAATTATCAACCTAGGCAAGCTTTGTTATTGCAAGAGTGTACAAAGTATGTGGCGGCAATTTACTCACAAGTAATGTTTCTAAATTGCAGCACAGTTTTTTTAGGTATAAGATTAAATAGATGCTTTAAATAAAACTCATTTGCAATTAAAGGAAACTCAATGATCTGAAACTAAATCATTCACTTCAGGAAATTAACAACAATTATCAGTCAAATATACGTAGCAATAACTCTTTCCTCTTTTAACTGATGTAAATGAAATCAAACATAAATAAGATCCTCAATCCGAGAACTCTGACAGTAATAGCCAATGTCCTTTACAGTTGTTGACCTCACACACCACACTAAATAACCAATAATAACGTTGCTGATAGAAATGAGATAATTATGCTAACTGTAATATGCTGAAAGGCAAAACCAAATGATCGCAAAAAGTAAATGAACAACAATGCTATTTAGTAGAAATGAATAGCAGAACTTATGAAACTGTAATGAACATCAAAGTTAAGTGACTGGAATGAATAACGAAGCTCTGTAATTAAAATGAACAACATAACAATATAGTTGTAGAAAATAGTAATCTTATTATGATGAGAATGACCAGCAACGCAATTCACTTATAGCATATATAATGAAGTAATTCATTAAATATAGAAAAAAGAAATAGTAAAGCAATGTGATTCCAATAAACAAAGATCAAACCAAACCATCACACAACAGAGATCGTAAAGGAATGGTACAGAACAACAAGTGAATCCACCAGGGTCGGGCCCTTAGCTGCTAGTGAAGCACCGCTGGCTCACTTCAATATAGAAGAAAGAACAACAACCAGTTTATGTATTAATCGCATGCAAAAAATGGTTACAGTGAGTCATACTCTATTTTAACAATGAGAGTCGATGATCAAAGTAAAAACACAACAGTAATTTCTGAATAATGATGAATATCTCTTCTTTACAATCGTTGTCCCTTTTATAATGATCAGGCGGATAAAATAGTAATAAAAGATATACTAGTAACAGAAATCCCTCAAGATCAAGGGATCCTGAGGGATCCGCTCAATCCTCCAACTTCAGTTAACTCTTTGTCTTTTGTGTTGATGATGTGATCTTCTCTATCCTTATCCTTAACTGCGTGCTCCAATATTGACCTTCTGTCTGGATACGGCTTCCTAGTGAAGGAAAAATAGTTACTCCATTTTGTCTTTTCCCCCATAATGGTAATTTTCCATTTCTTCTCTTTCTTGCATGAGAAAAGACAACAATTAACTAAATTGCAATAATCAATAACTCCCTTGATTTTGCTATAATTCTTTGATGTATTAAAATCTTAGAATATAAAGGAGCTATGATTTAAGGAAAACGATAATGAAATAAATTTCAATTCCATACCTTTCCATAGCTCAACGCACTCCCCTGCTTACCCCTTTTCATGCCCTCATGAAAACAATATAGTTTGTATGTAAAGCAGTCAAAGAATAGATCAGAGAAGGAATGTCATGAGGTGGTCTAAAGCCATGACTTTTAGCCAACTCTTCAAAGATGTTCCCTGTCTTCCCTTTAGGTAATTCATATATAGATATATACCCTTCTGTAGGATACCAGAGAATAGGGCTTTGGAATCTACAGCCTAGCCAATATGGACCTTCCCTCAAGATGAGGTTGCTATAGGTAACAAAACGATGTACAACCAATTTAAAATTTTTGTGGTTAAATGGTTCTCTGTCTTATATATTATGATTGGAATTTTTCCATATAAATTTAGCTACTACCAAGGAATTTTCTTTGATAGAGAGAAAATACTCTACCCCTTGCTGAACAATTCCTTTGTGGATGGGTCCCAAGGTCTGGATTACGCCTTCCTTTTGCATCAGATTCTTATGTTTAGCCAGCAGTTGTAATGGGTTCTTCGGTTCACCCCTGAACCAAAGGTCTAACCCGTTTTCTTGCCTTTGGAAGGTGTTATGGGCTTTGAGCAACTTCAACTGGTTGACAGCAAATGAAATGAATGCTTGGAACTGTACATCACCCACAAAAGGGCTGGGATTATTCTCCATTTCTTCTTCCAGTATAAAATTATGTAAATAAGACTCACAAAGTAATCATTGAACTTTTACTCCATGGTGTTTACAACAGTTTATAAAATCCTTAACAATTTTTAATTCTATAGGTTTCCCTGCCCTAACAACCTTAATTTTTAACTGTAAATACCTCTCTAACAAAAATAAAGCATAGTTTTTGGCAGGGAACCTGCATCCTAAAACATTTGTATATAAGGAACATAGAGTATCCATCTGACACATGATTGTTTTCATTCTGTTCTTCATCTCTTTAGTACTTTCTTCTACCCTCTGATATTTATCGAAGGCTTCGTTTTCTGATGCATTGATGTCCCTTAATTTCTACTGTAATTCCTGATATCTTTGCTAAGGAATAGTTTCTTCCTCAAGCCTTTTTATGGTCAGCTGAGCCTGTGCCAGGTCCTCCTGGAGTTTTGTTATACCAGGATCGTTGTATATCAGAACATCTTTAGCCTGTATATCTATCTGGATGTCCACATCGTTGGAGGGTATTGCCTCTGTTTGAACAATTGCATTACAAAAGTATGCATTTTCTGTTTGGGCAACTGCTTCTGTAATGGTTGCATGTTGTTCCTTATTGTTTTGAATGAATATGGGCTTGGTTTGAGTCTCTGTGGCCCTTGTATCATGGGATTCAATTTGAATGGTTGCATTCGCTATTTTCGGGGTTCTTTCTGTAAATTTTCCCATTTTTAGTGTCCTTATGTTTTGCCTAAGTCTCTTCACTAAGCTCTGTAGCTCCTGTTGTTCCTTTCACAACTTCTTAATTTGGATCTTCTTCTTCTTGGAGGGAAAAATTATTTCACTCACTGTTTCTACTCTTATTGAACTTGGTTGCTCAGTTGGATTTTTCTCTCCAAGGGTTGTGCCTTTGCCTTGGCTAGTTTCCACTCCCTCTGCTTGGCCCTCATCTTCTATATTTACTTGACTAGGTTCCTCTGGAGGGATAATCCTAGTTTGGTCTACCTCATCCTGAGTGAATTTTGTCCCTGTTTGCTCTTCACTCATCCTTCCTTCTGATATACTCCTGTTGTGGGCAGATTTCTCTTGTGATTTCTCTGCTTCAATATTAAGGTTGATCGGACTTTGGAGTTGAATGTATTCACTCATATTAGCTAGAATCTGGGCCAATTCATCCTCTTGTAACGGGTCCTATGGTGGAATTGTATTGGGGGTTAAGGGAAGTTCTACTTCCTCCTTCTCTTGTTTGCCACTATGATCTGTTTCCTCCTCCAATTTTGATTCCTGGTTATCTCTTCCCTCTGGTTCTGATTGTTGGTTGTCACTCCCCTCTAGTTGCAATGTTTGCTCATTTTCAGGACTAGATAATTCTAGGGACTGGCTATTGCCACCTGGAAGGTTTTTAGTTATTCTCAGGCTTGTCCTCACTCTGGAGGAGCATCTACACTTCCGGGGTATATTTGTTGTGCTGGAGGTTCTTTTCCTTTTTGGGGCAGGTAAGGCTAATCCCCCATCTATAGCAAACACCAATTCTTCCCAACTAGTTTGTTGCTGAGCAAGGCTATAACTTACTATCAATCAAATTAAACAATGGTGGCTCACTACAATATCTATATGGTGGGATTTTTTTATGCTCTAAGCAGCGTCATGCAACAAAAAATTTAAATATGTAGCCAAATTTATAGCACATTTCTATTTTGGTACTGCTAGTAATTTGAGGTGGCGTGGTCTTACCACATCCTTTCTTCTGTCGCATGTAATGTACCTCTGCACTACTCTAGCTAGTTTTGTCCATGGTTCTTCCAGAGATGAAGGTTGGACTCCTTTTCCTTTGACAACCAGGTTCTGTCCCTTGTCCCAAAAGGTGGCCATGGCATCTTCAAGTCTCAATTTTTTATGTGTCTATATGGGTCCGACTACTGGTAGTCCAGATACCTCAGCAATTACTGTGTCTGTTAATGTTATTTGTCTTCCTCTTACTATATAATGATCATCCTACAAATTTTGTAAAAATTCAATAGTTATTATTTCATTAGATTGCTGCAACTGTATAAAATATGCTACCCATCCGGCCCTTACTAGAATTTCTCAGGCTGCGTCAGAAACAGTTAGTTTCTGTGGCTCACTGCGTACTGATTGTCCTCCCATATTGTTTGAATTCTGCACACTGTTAGCTTTACACAGCAATACACAGAGTCAACAATGGAACAA
>APFE030262673.1:0-15239 GCA_000404065.3 Pinus taeda | reverse complement strand
TTTTTTTTTTTAATTATTATCTATTTATTAATCTTTTTATGCTAAAAAGCCATTGTCCTGGTTTGATGGCCAGATAATGACAATTCCATTCATCAGTAATAATCTGAATGAACAAGTTGGCTCGTGATGAGACCCCTTGTCTTACAGTTAAAATTGTAAGCCATTACATTGATTTGGTGATCAACGTGGTAATGTCAGTCTAATTGGTTCCCTACGAACATGGTAAGCAGGCTCGTGATGAGACCTCTTATCTTTTTAGATTTTTAATATTTTAGAATCACACTCTAAAAAATCTATTTTTAATGGATGGGGATAATCGTTGACTCAAGAGTTTTTGATGACAAATCCGAATTGAAAGTGTTTAGTCGTAAGATGGTCTTTACATTTTAAGAATAACTTTTTTGACTGAAACTAGAGTAAAAGGATATCATTTTTTAAGTTTTTTAAAGATTTCACAACCTAATGGAAAAATTTCAGAGTTAAGAATTTCTATCTAATTTTCAATTTTCATATACACTTCTTGCAAAATTCCTATTTTCAAATTGAAAAATCATAAAATGGCTTTCAAGAGATGTTGATGAAGGGCATTATCTAAAAGAAAAAATAAACGTGGCATGATAACTGAATTCTCAAGATATAACCATTCACAAGTATGATGATAAAATCACTCAAAGCCAAATCTAAAAGGAATACTTTACAAAAAAATTTATGCAAATTTGTTAACAAAAGAGGAAAAAGATATTGAAGAAAACATTCATTCTTATGTCAAAATATAGATAAATTGAATTTGCAAAGCTAAAAGCATCTAGTAATAATTCAGTTTCAATGAGGAAACTTTCTATTTATTTATCTCTCCTTTTTTCTTTGTTTATTTTTTAAATCGAAGCTTCGAAAAAAACATTTTAACCATTTTCTAATCAGAGTAATTCTTTTGAAGAAAAATATTAAGGTTTAGAACTTCCCTATTTTGGACGATTCGATGAAAATCATTACTGCTTCTTTAAGCTTGCAATTTGATCTGGTGAAGGTGTGAAAATGCTTGTGAAGAGATGCAAAAGAGAGTTACAAATCAACAAAAAATAAGAAAGAAAAACTAAACCTAAAAAGTGAAGAAGTGAATGTAAGTGAGTATAAGAGACTTACCATTGAAGAATTTCATTTAATACTATTGGAAAGATATGACTTTCTCCAATGCAAGGCGATTAACTCAAAATCATTATTTATTGAATTTAAGCTAAACTAATCTACTCCTAATTCTAACTTAATGAAGGAAACATGACTATTTATAATAATACTTCTAATGTAACCATTCTCTTATTTTATTACCTACCTGTATGTACAAGTCAAATGTTAGGAACAAGATAATGAAAACAATCAAAATGAAACAAAATTTATTATTTACATCTAATGTAAAATTATGTACAAAAATAAGTTTATTTATAATTAACATGTTAGTAAACCATAATTTTTGGAAAGCATACTCTAAAACAATTATTAATGGGATGATAAAAGAATGGATGTATATTTGTTAGAGAATGAAAATTTTTCAAAGGAGATGATGGCAAAGCATGTTGTGAAGGAAAATCACTCTCAAGATTTAAATTTGACTGGTGATGAAATTATTGGAATGAATTTCTGAATGTCAAATTAAATTGGAAACGAAATAGTTTTTGATATTCAGGATTATGAGAAACCAATTCATCATGTTCACTTAATAAATCTCAATGATATTCAATATTGAAATATTTAACATCCTTGCAAAAAGAAAAAAGAAAAGAAAAGGATGGAAAAAAAATTAAATTGTTATGAAAGCTAAATTACAAAATAATTTTACAAGGCAATTCTAGAACCTATCGTGGATTTCAGTCAATGAATTTCGCTAAAAGGACATTCCCTGAAAAATTTAAAAATATGAATTTTTAAAAGTGAATTAGAATGAAATACATTAGAAAATCGCATGATTAACTCATCAAAATTCTTAAAACTAAGTTTGTGTGTAGGAGACAAAATTAAAGCATGTGAATCTTCATGAAATAAATCAATTTTCAAAATTGGTGTAGTTTGTACAAGATGTGATTTTTTGTCATCATTATCATGATAATCATCATAAATTACCTTCTTCTGATGAAAATAAAATGACTGGTATGAAATTAAAGGATTGTCATTCAAACGATTGCTAGATGTAGAATTTTTAGCACAGGAACTAAGAAAATTATCAACTAAAAGATTAGTGTGATCATCATTAACTATACTCTGATTTGAGAAGACATCAGGATAAAAAAAATAATGCATTCCAGAATATAATGACAGTTAAAATGAATCTTTTTTATAGTTTGTCATATTATAATTTGGGTTAAAGGAAATTATTTCAATCATAGTTACATGTTTTGAATTTTCTAAAGTTGCCTTCAGAGAAGATAAACTGATTTGTTCATTTTTGAAGTCTTGTAGATTGGATTTTATTGGACCTACTAATTGATCAGATGGGTTATTAAAATTTGTTTCAATTGCATCTTCAAAAAGAAAATGAGAATTGATTTTTCTCTAAAGAAGAACGTTGTGATTCAGTTATAGTTTCAGGTTTGGGTTCCATAAAATCGTTTGCTGATTGAATACTAGTTAATGAATTAGACGTGTCTTCGTATTTATTGGTTGATTCATTATTTTTAGTATGGGAAGAAACAATAGAAGTGAAACGTTCAATTAAATATTCAGTTGAAGGAAAATCATCTAAATGAAATCTATAACAAAATGACCAAAATCTATTATAAAAATCATCTAAAGATTCATTATCATACATGTAAATATTATCTAATTCTAAACAAAAACTATTGTAACTGTAATTTTGATGTGCTTTGACAAATACTTGGAAAAAATGTTTCCATGAATGAATCGACTTCTCGAGAAGCACCAAGAACCATTTGTGGATTCGTCCTATGAATGTGAGAGTGAAAAGCTCGAAGATCTTATTATAAATGATTCCATTAAAATATTTACATCTATTAACTAAACCAACCATATTATTTAATGCAGAAATATTACTCTCACCATCAAAATTTAACTGTGACAAGGACTCAATCTACTTCTTGGGCATTCCTCGTGTAGGCTTAGGTGAACTGAATCCATGACAAAGTGTAGGAATGTATATGGGAGACATTATTAGTTAAAAAATGATATAACAAAATTTAAACAAATAACTAATTCATGGCCCTCCTTCTAGTGCAAAAAATGTCGAGGCCTCAAAAATTGCTGCAAAAACACTCGGAAACCCACCCGGTCTAGACCTTAAAGAAGTTCCTTTTCTATTTGGAATAATGGTTGTGATTGATTTAACTAGGTCCAATTACCTTCTGCCAACCAAGTTGTTTCTGTGGAACAACCAAACCAATCTAAAGTTTTTCCAAAAAATAGGACTTCTAGAAATGTATAATTCATCTAAATGCAAAATAATTCTAAAATCCGAGAAAAAGGAACTGAATCCTAATCCTATCTCAATTAGGGAGATATAGATCTAACCCAATCCATAGCAAGATATTTAATTGATTTGGGATTTAAATATGTTTGGCTTATAATGAATATCAAGCTAACGAAATAGTTCAATTAACTAACATTATGAATACTAAAACATATTCTGTTTAGAGACCCGTTAACTGAAATAATCAACCAATAAAATTTAATAAGTAGTTCAAAAAATGATATTGATTTTTTAAATCTATAATTCAAATTATTAAACAATAATATGAGGAAATAGTTCACATAATATCATTATTTGTTAAATCGGTACTAGAAGAAACATTTATGAGTAAATAGTTACTCAGAAATTAGAATTCAATGCATAAGAGAATAGATAAATAATAACATATGAATGAAACAAATTACTCATACTGACAATAGTGCACAAATATGAATAAAATGACACATTCGTGTGATTATAAAATTAAACTAGTATTTAAAACAATAGTATTAAAAAGACCAATTTATTGAATGCATTTCTTTGGCTCTCGTCTCCAACAACCTTTTACAATGCTTGAACTTGTGCTTTTAAAACTAGAGTTGTAATAGTACGAACTCTGCCCATCAAAACATAATTCAAAGTGCAAAAGAAAAATTCTCAATAATCCTTTAGATCTGATTTTTCTCTTCTAACCTACAACTCTAAATCCTTTATACAAAATTTCCTTCAAGAATTTGTTAATTGTAGAGAAGAGTAGAAATACCATGTAATAAGCAATCTAAAAAGATAATTTCACTATTTATTTATGAACAAAACAAAGGCACAAAGATAGAAACACCAGATGCACGTTGTTCAACTCATAAAAGAAATAGCAACAGAGTATTCCTTCTCATGAAGATGATTTCAGGAGTATAGAAGTGCAACTTCTTGAAATTCTTTATGAAGATTCATAAACATTGTTCCAGTCAGTCTATTGAGAAAAATGTGAAAGTACAATAGTGCAAGATTTCTGGCATTTCTTCAATTCAGGACCTTTATTTTATAGAACAAGTAATCTTAAATAACATAAAACAACTGCATCTATTGTGGAGAGCGTTGAGGGCATTTAAACAAATCCCTTCAACAACGCTTAAATGGAAACAATTTTTGGTGGAAATTTTTGAATGTGATTTGTCGTATTCATCAGCTCTATCTATTCCATCGGATTATCTGGATGCTTGTCTATATGTTTGAGTTGAACTGCTGCTTGTCAGCACAACTATCCTCTTCTGTCATGAAACTGAAAAAGAAAAACAGGAATCGATAAGATGGAAATAAATGAAACTAATAAGCGAGTTTTATTTGAAACAAATCACTTTTGCAGGAAATCAGGAAAAACATAGAGTTGCAATAAATTCTGAATACAACCATAATGGAGAGGAATGCAGATTGATGTTTGTGATAATACAAGTCAGACTTTACTGTTTTAACGTAAATCACAATCACTTTTAGACTAGGGTAGAACTCAGAATAATCACAATTGTTTTAGAGCCCAGAGTATTCTTAAACAAAATAAAAACGGGGCTTTCTTAAAACATAATGCAATCAACATTTGGAAAGGTGGATGTGATTTTATAAACCATGACTTTTTAAAACTTGCGATTATGAAGTGTGGGATGATGTCATGGTGACATGGTAGATGATGTGGAGGATGACCTCACACGTGATGTGAATCTGATGTCACTGCTGACGTGACTAATGACATGGCGGAATGGGTCTTATCGCAAAATCATAATCGGCATAACGCAGGAGGAAGGTAGTAATGATACTTTGGTATTTGTTATAGTCGTGGACGTGGGGGAATTTATCAATTGACATGTAATTTTTATTAGGTCCGAGGCTTATCACAAATAAAAAGACATTGAAAAAACGTGGATTGCGATTTGCGAAAGTTTAACGGCAGGGACTCAACCAGTTGACCTTAACCCTTGGGGCTAAATTTTGTAAAAGTGATTAGAATTACATGTTTTGATTTATTGGTATTGTTTCAGATCAATGTTATTATTCCAAAACATATATTAAAATATATATTATTAAACTTGTGCTTATATAATTTTATTGTAAAATTTTAAGATATACAATTTGTTTAAAATGTTTCTTCACTTTTTTATTTTTTTATAAAATTTGGAAAACAGTACATATTAACATAACTATTATAAGTAGTTTTAAAAAATATATAAAAGAAAGTAAAACACATTAAAAAAACACTAAAATATATCTACCCTAGTTGTAAACGTATTAATAACCAATTTTTTGGGTCATTGTCATTAGAAAGAGTATTTTTATGCAAGAAAGGGAGAAGCCAGCATTCAAATCCAATCTGATAGATCTCATAAACCATCTAAACTCTTGTAATGAAAGCATTGCACTAGGTCTAAAGTCACCTACAATGTTTATGGAAGAATTATTGGACTTCATGTTTCTGATACAATGTCACTAGTTACATTTATGATGATATTTAGTTACTTGTGATAACTCTTTGATAATTATGCCCCCCATCAACATCTAACCAACTAAAGAGGTGGATCACATGAGGAGTCTTCTATTAGGCACTATAGACTATTTGGTTGGGAGTTCATTTCTAATTTCTTTGATGCAATTCCCTTTGAAGTTAGAAAGTAGATAAGAAATCTGAAATCCAAAGAGTTCATAGATCACAAGTATTTTTCTGATTTTGAGGTTAGTACTAGTAGTACTAAATGGGTGCCCAATATTGGAAACCTCTGGAAGAGGAGGTTATACTTCATGAAATCCATATACACACACAGGAAGATGGAGACACTTTTTGAACATGTTATCCGAGACAAATAGGTTGATAGCTACAAGCTCTTTATGGGTCAAGAGGACTTGAAACATATTTACAAGGACTTCTGTTATGATATGGATGATATTTTGGTTCACTTGAGTAAGATTGAATGCTACATTCTCACCAATTTAATATAGATTCATGTTCTCCAGACCAACCAATGATTATCTTAGATGACTAAGTCTCTCTCAATCTCTCATTTTGGTTCTTGGGTTTTTCACACATGGTTGCTCCTCTACTTTGGTTATCTCTTTTGGGTTTTGGCAATGGTGAGTAGGCCAGTAGGAACTACCTGAAATGTTCTCTCTATGTTCTGTCTTCATTTTGTATGGCAGTGGTTGCGTCACAATGGAATCTTTTGGCTAGTTTTTGTGATGTTACTTTGTTATGGTGACTTTTGTACTGCGCTTTTTTCATTCTGGTCTTCAGACCAAGATAGTATTGGGTGAAGCACACTAATCATATTTACTTTGGTTTTTCAGATATAAATGAAAATTTTGATCAAATTTTGCATACAGACAAAAAAATATTTAAATAGTTACATACATAACCTTAAATATTTATTATACGAATGTCAAGAATTACATTTATGATGATAGTTAGTTACTTAACCTTAAATATTTAAGATTACTTGGATAAAATTGTAAGATGCAATGTTCTACTAATGGCCTAGTCACCATTAGCTCAATCTTTTAAACTTTAACTGAGCTATACTTTCATGGGAGAACACTATTGTATTGGTAAATTCCTAATGTTGAAGTCCTTACTTCTTTTAAGTATAACATTGTAATTTGAACCTGTTATTCAACAAAAGCATAACTCCTACCCGCATGTGGTAGTAGTGGGATATTAATAATACCCACCCAATAACTTACGAAATTTGTTAAGTACCTCCAAAATGTAAATCATGCCTACGAGACCTTTCATTTCTTAGCACCAACATCATCTCTTTGTGAGGATAGACATTTTAATTTTTTCATATAAAACGATGAGTTCGATATTTATAATTGCATACCTATGTTTTGAATAAATGACCTAATTTATTGTTACTAAGGTAAAGTGATCATGTACCTTTTATTATAATTTTTCAATTTATTATTTAATTCATCATTTGCTAAAAGTGATATAGAGTAAATGGCTACACTAAGTAAGGGTACACTCATTATTCCATAATATAATGTTACACTCAACATAACATAATATATTATAGAGATTCTCATGTCCAACTACTTATGTCCAAAGGAATACCAACTACTTTTGTGTGCAATTTGAAGATCTATGTTTCCACTAGGGTCTTGTGCATGCCTTAAGGATGGATGATTAAGTTGAATGACATAGAATATCTATGCTTCCAATAAATTCTTGTGCTTGACATGTGGATGGATCAACTTTTAGAAGTGACTAATAAGTTTTCAAATTTTATTGGTCGAATCACATAGAGTTTTAATTTTGGTGTAACATTTATAAATTTTAATATTAGTTCTCCTCAGTATTAATGATAAGGTTGTGCAATCATGAATCATAACATGTTTCTTCTTACATAAGAGTGCTCCATCAATATTGAGGAGGCTTATCAAATATTGAAATCAACGCTAATATCTCATTCATAGTTCCATTCCTTTACGCAACCAACTAATGTGGTCATGGGTATAATTATAATATAATAACATTAAAGTTGAGCGTTTTTATTATATGCTTCATAATGAGATTGTTCTTTATCTAATCGTTTATGAATGTGGTTATGGGTGCAGTGAACTATCCAAATTGAAAATTTGTATTACCTTTATATATATATAATATATTGACCAATTTTCTAGGCTGATAAAATTACTTGTGCTTAGCTAAGAGCTTGTTTTTTTTTAATATAAGGAAACAAGTTGTCTGCATGTTACCACTTGTTTCCTAACACAAACACCTACCAGTTAGTGGGAAAATCCCTTAACCCCATAAGATGTGGTTTGTGGAAAGAAATAAAATATAGGGTTGTCACCTATTCCCAACTCTCTTCATTTAAGCTATCTCATAGGTTAGCTAAGGGGGGTGTACGCTAAATGGAAAACTAAGTTAGAATGTTTCTAGGGGATGTAAAGTTTGTATTACTTGATATTGTGAGAAAACAAAATGATAAATATAATATGAAATGAACATCAATAACCATCAACACATAAGATAATGATTAACATATATAAAACCAGTTTCTTCAAATATTGCTTTAAAAATATATCATACTTGCTCAAAATGAAATGAAGTGTTTCAAATTGAAACAAAAGTAACCTTGTCAAACAAGAAAAATATGTTAGCAAGATATGATACCAATACAAGGTATAAAATATTCTTTAATAAAATTCTTTCAAAGTCATATAATCACTGACAAATTCAAAGCATGTATGGAAGCAATATGGAATGACTTGTAAAGGAAACATTTTAAACTTAACTTGCAAAAGTGAACCAAATGATACTTACCTAAATAACCAAATTTAAACATTACATCAATGACAAGTACATGAAATAATTTGCAAGTAAA
This sequence comes from Pinus taeda, assembly GCA_000404065.3. Lineage (NCBI taxonomy): Eukaryota > Viridiplantae > Streptophyta > Pinopsida > Pinales > Pinaceae > Pinus > Pinus taeda. The sequence continues at coordinate 6,416 of APFE030262673.1, read as the reverse complement.
ATAGTAATATGTTTTAGCATGAAGTGCACCTAAACTAAAATTTGATGCAATTATCTTTGTTACTTTTCAAAAAATGCGTAGTCTAGATGTGCCCTTTCTTCCCACTGTTTTGAAACAAGTCTCTTATGTGAGTTGTGGAAGTAGCCCAAGAGAAACAAAACAAAATATATATTAATTATACCTTCTTTGGATTACCTAACACATCCGATGCCTCTAGAGCTACATAGAGTGTGTCTCTAACAATTGAAAAGGCACCGTGTTAACCATATAAGACGGTCTATGTCCCTGAAGTTGATGAAAGAAACAAATCCCTAAGAAATGTCTTTAAACCAAGATTATGTTCAGAGATAAATTAAGTTAAGATGAAACCATATTAAAATTCTAATATGGCATGCAAGTAAGTTTTCCAAATTGATATTTTCAATGCTTTCAATATAATGGAAATAATGCTCAAAGTAAATTGCAATTACAAACCCAATTGGAAAAGGAAATTAGCTTGCACATGAATTAGATAATATTACTAAATACTTTTGTTCAAGTAAATGGAAATATGTTCAACAAAAAAACAACTTGGATAGTTTCTCAAGATAATTCAAGATACATAAGTTTCATGAATATATAAGATTGGAGTTGCTAAAAAAATTGCTTTGAAAAATGATAAACCAATAATCAACTATAGCAATGAAATGAAGCTCCGAATTTATGTGCTTACAAAATGAGAAAATACCTTAAAATAAATGAGAATGTAAATAATGATCCTATTGTGAGGCGAACATGAAGAAAATAGTTACACTAACTAAATCAACTTGTCTACCTGAAGTGAGATGTCTTGCATAAAATAAAATAAATTTCTTCCAAAAGTAATATTAAAAATTGTACTTGAAAGATAAACCTGAAATGGAGAAGCATTAGAATGAAAATATGTATAAAAATAAAATTTAGAAAATTAGATTTTGAAGGTGAGGTTATGTTAATTTTAAGGAATTTAAGATAAAAACTAAGAAAATAAGTTCAAGATCAAACCGCCCACATGTTCCTCCTTTTAAAAAAGGAGAAAATGATGCCTTGGGTGAAAACCCAAGCTCCCAAAAGAAAAAATAAGTTTTTGTTAGATGTTACAAGGTGAGAAACCTTCAAGAGTTCTCAAGTAAAACTTCAAGAGGAATCTTTACAATGCATGAAGCTTATGAAGCTCTAGATATCCTTCTTGAAACTAAAAATTAGAAAATGAGGAAAGTACAATGAGAAAATTCTCAAGATGAAGAAGTTAAGTGTCTATTGATGTATCAAAGCTTGGCCTCCAAAGGTAAATTAAATGTTTTTCAAGAAAATGAGCCAATCCTCCTCAAATGCCCATGGCCTTGCGAATTTGCACCCCTCCTCTTTGTCCATGACCTCCTCAAAAAATCATCTTTGAAAGGGGTTGAGAGGTCCTACAAGAAAAATGTTATAGTTTATGTGATTTAACACTCTACCTATGGGCTGCAATATCAAGAAACAAATTAGTGCAACTAAATAAAATACAACAAATATGCAAGAAACCAAATCAAGTGATAGGATTGGACCCCATCACTTGTTTCATCTTATGAAAATATCTGAAGTAGCTAGATTAAAACAAATGAAGCCCTGCTTCAAGAGATTTAATTTTCAAATTAATTGCATGTATAGAAGTTGTGCAAAAATGAATCCTTCCAAGACACTTTTCATAAGATGAACTAAGTGAATCCAAATAACAAATGAGAGTTCCTTTGAAGGTGCTCTAAGAGTGGGTTGGTCTCCCAAAGACTTCCCCTCATGCTTGTTCCAACAAAATTTCTTCTACAATACTCGAATCAAATATTAGTCCATATAGATTTAGATAAGAAAACAATGAATTAAAACTCCTAGAAATTTCAAATTCTAGAGCATACTTTCAAATCAAATTCTAATATAAGATAGATTTTCAATATAAAGTTTACAAGAATATATGGAAATAAAATGATTCAAATCATATTAACGATTATACCAATAACTCACAATGCACCATGCTCCAAAGGAAGAACACCCATGAATGGACCCCAAAAGTCTTTTTGTTAAAGCTCTTGAAAAATATACAAAGTAGCAGTTCTTATGCAAGAAAAATAAGTAGTAAAACATGATATATAAGTAATAGCACAAAGCTCATGTTATATAGAATATTGGGAGCCAATCCCAAGGAAAATGGTGGCAATCCCCAAGCAATTGGGTGACAATCCCAAAGCACCTTCATGCAAATTCGAATTTTCCAAGTGACACCAAGAATCCCTCAAGAAAAATGGAATTCCATGATGAAATAACAAGTGTATATGGGTGATAACTAATGTGGGGACAATATCTCATAAAAATATCTGTCAAATATTTTATGAAATCCTTCTAAATGTGCATTAGCTCCACAAATTTGAATTTCTCAGTAAAATTGTTTTGCATTTATGATGAAAGGTGAAAAATAATCCTCAAACTTGTCCTTTGACATGTGATAATTTCAAAGTCGTTTCCATATCATTTTGTCACATTCAGCAATTTATTTCACTCCATTTAATTTTTTCATGGTTTAATTTATTGCCAGATTTCCCACTAAACTTAGGAAAAGTGGGTTTTGAGGGTCTATAAAACATTTTTAACCCCTCAAAGTGTGTCATAGTATAAATATGAGGATTAGAGTTTTAATTTTTATTACTCATACCCCATAAAAATTATCTAGACATCACTTACTACATTTCATATACAAATTGTATTCCAAATTTCGCCCTGCGGGAATTTAAAAAAATAAAAAACGACCCCCTAGACCGAATCAAATTCCATGAAATTTTGTGTGATATATTATGGTAATATAGAATTACCCTAGACACTAGGAAACACCCAAGGCCTCACCATCAAGTTGTACTCTATCTTTTGGTTTATGATTGGAGGAGAAAACCTAATTAATAATTGAGTCCTCATAAAGAGATTATAATTAACAAAGTGAAAAAACACCTCCCAAAGTAATACTTAATTGGTGACAAGGTCCCAAGCCACACGAGCCTATTAAATGACTTGACTCCTCATTTTAGTATCACTTTTACATTATCCCCACAAGGATTGTGGAATCTGAGTACAACATAAAATGATAAGAAAGAGAAGTAGAGTTGAAAAACTCTAGTGGTATGATAACGATGATGGTATAAGAAACCTTTGGCACATCCTTGGCCATGGAGTCTTCAAAAAGTATTTAGTTTCCACTCCAATGGTTAACATTTGTCTCCACATGGGGATGCATGCTAGATAGGAAGTGATAGTATGCAAGAACCTGGAACCTACATCCACCAACAAAAGACATATATCAACAACATCAATTCAAATTATCATCATCTGAAATCAAGTACAAAATGGAAGAAATGTAAATTTATTCTAAGAGCATAAATGAAAATTTATGAAATGAAATGAAACTACTTAACCAAAATGACAAATTATAGGTTTGGAAATACAATACAAGATATGCCCCATGGCATCAGATGTCTTTAGTGAAATCCATCTCGAGAACCTGCCTACTCACAGGCAGATCCATAGGTTCTTTCTTCGATGTACCCTGTCCAATTTTGACTACCTTGGAACTTTGACTTGCCCCAATGTTAACATGTTTGTGGGAAATAGATATACCAAGCCTCTTCATTTTCCCTTTTCGACTATTGATTTGTTGAGGCTTGACCTTGCTAAAAAATGGTGATTCAATTTTTCTGTCTTTTTTTTTTGCTTTTTTCTTTTCTTGTTGGTTAGTTGTGATGTTGATGATGCTGAAATTATTGTCAATCCTACTGCCTTGTTTTGAGAATGCTCTGATGGAAAATTCAAAGTACCAAGCTTTTAGTGTTATGCCTAAATTCTTCATTTTGAATCTTCTCTTTAAGGGGGGAATGGTCAACATTGCATCACTTGGTCACTTATATGACCCATAGATAATATCATTGTTGGGTTTCCTTGGATCCTCAACATGATATATTCACTCTAATTCCCAATCAAGCTTGAAAAAGGTATTATCAGGCATGGGGATGGTGGAATATGATAATTCAATTTGAAGTCTAGCACCTAAATCTGATGCCCATTTTCTTGATAGAAGCATTCCCCATGCATCAGGCACATCTATTACACTAATATACCTAGTCATTATTATATCTGGGTATGCAACTAGGAAAATCTATAAATATTTAATTATACTACACACTTCAATCCTTTTGGAATCCATTGAACATATGTTGTCATAGGGCTTAGATACCCTTAAGTCCAGTTGCTCCATGACTTTCTTGGTCATCACATTTAATGAAGCCCCTGAGTCCAACATGCATTTGTGTCAAAGATGATCGTTAACTATCAAAGAGATAAAAAATGGTTGATGATCTTCGTTTCCCACATAATGTTCATAATTTTCAATATAATTTCTTTGTCTTTCTATTCATCGTTAGGATTTTCTTCCCATTTAAGTAACTCCAATGGAACTTAGTAAATTTTACTTTTGAGATGGTATCTTTAAAAGCTCTATCACTAGGATAGAAACCTTTGCATTATTCACCCAATTTCCCAAGTCAAAATTTAATTTTGAAGGAGGAGAAAAATTTATGTGATTTTTTTTTTTGAATATCCCTTCTCTGATAAGTCATCCTTTTGTGTTTTTCCATAGCAAGAAATTGTCCATATGTAGTCTTTTCCCCAAAAAACTTAGTGACTTTGTCAAAATTTGCAATCATATTGTCAACCCCAAGATTATTAGGCATATGGTCAATCTCTTGATTTATTTTAATGGTGTATACTTGATCATCTATGGAGAACATATTGATTTAACCACTTGTTCCTACATGTTCATTTCTCAATACGATACGTTCCATAATGCTCTTTACATATGGGCATGTTGCCTTTTCATGAAAATCATTACATGGCCTACAAAAGGGGGGGAATCTGATCTATAATGTTGTTGGCCTCTAATGGATTTGGAGACATATAATATTATGGATCGACCTTATTATTTTGTCATATATCATTTTTCCTAGGTTGGAATCTTTGCACTTGTGATATTTCCATGGCCACCATCCTATTTTGCATGGCCTGAATTTCTTTAGTGTGATTTTCTTCCATGCTCTCGATTAATTGGGTTAAATCCTTGATGGGATCCTTATAAAATTCCTTTTATTCACCTTTCCATTTATGTTCATGAGATTTTGATAGCTCTCTATTAAAACCAAGAATTTAAGACTTTCTCAATCCCCTTCTATCCCTTTCTATCTTCAAGGCTCTAGTTTGAGCTACACCCAAATTTGCAGGCTTTTTCCTTCTCAACTCATAGGAAGTGTCCACCAAAAACATCTAAATATGAACACAAAAGAAACTTTTCAAGAGGCTTAACAATAACATTTTTTTTTTTTTACCAAATCATTGAATCGCTTATTGAATTGCTCCATGCTTTCATTTTCATTCTTCTTCGTAAAGCTAATAGCATTGATCAGGTGACTATTCTGTTTTTTCTACCCAAATGTTTCCATGAAAGCAATAATGATATCTTGTAAAGAGTCATAAGAGTTATCAGGTTTCTTAGTGAACCAATAAAGAGCATCCTCTTCTAAAGAGAGGACACAATTTTTCATCTTTACATCCTCATGGTTAGCAGCGTTACCCCACTCGACAATGAAAGAATTGAAATTTTGAACATGTGATGTAGCACTAATGGCATTGTTACTGTGAAAGGAAAGAAACTTTTCAATAGCTTTATTAGGGATATCGTGAGGGTAGCCATTTATGTTAGCAAAATTACAAGGAGAAAAAAGATCATTCATGATGTTTGGCTCTACCTGATCTTGAAAGAGAAAATAGATATCAAAAATAGCCTCTTTCACAAGATTAGCAAGATGTCTACTATGAGAGTCTTTGTAACCTCTCCCTAAAAACCTTTTCAGGATCTAGAGTGGGTGTTGGGCGCGGGATCCCCCAAGAGACTTTTGGGGCTTAGAGCCCAGATTTTGGTCAAAGATTGTAATTCGTATGTAAATACTATACATTTTGTGGGCGCAAAGTGCATAGTTTGTAAAAGAGTCATAGGGTTGTTCGCCCTTAGTTTTGTTATTGTAATGTCGGTCCATGGACCATGGGATTGTATAAATAGAGTGAAGCTCTAAGTAGTTAAGAGAAAACAAAATTGATCAGGAGAAGGATGAAGAGTTTAGTCATATATGCGGAGCAAAGTCTAGTTTTGGGTCATAGAGTAGGAGAAGGCTCTACAACTGATGTGCAGAGGTGTAGTAGTCCACAACTAAGTGCAGGGACCCCTGCAGCTGAGTGCGCAGGGCGAGTCGAGTTTGTAATAGTTGGAAGTATTAATAAAGAAAGTTACATATCAATTCTGTGTATTTATTTCATGTTTTATGCATCTGTTATCT
>APFE030262669.1:17566-36216 GCA_000404065.3 Pinus taeda | reverse complement strand
TCTCCAGTGGACCCAGCCCACACCCCCACCAAACCACCGACACTTGAACACACCCAGTCGGTGTGGCCAACCTGCCTCCCAAGCGCCCTCACACATCCCATTCAAACAACCCAACCTCTACTCCATGTTTAAATAAAAACATCTGTTATTTCTCTGCCCATAACAAATGCTCCATCATTAATACTACAATGGATTCAATGCACGCAACCTCACCAAACCATTTTTAATTAACCAACAAAACAATATGCTAATTTTGCAAGGCAGGGGATTTGAACCTTGATCTCCACCAAGCTTGGGATCTCTGCCACCATTGAGCCACAAGGCTTGACCTTGGTGGCTACACCAACTAAATAATACTTAAACTCGCATTCCGCAGATGCATGGCAAGAACGAAGGCGGATTTGAACAGAACAGGGAATTGTAGAATGGAATGGAGGTGTCGAATGGAGAGAGAGGAATATGGACCTAGCGCAGACTCCAAGACACATTTCTTTAAATTAATTTTGTAGGTGGAACCATGAACCTGGGGAAAGCACAGGCAGAACCATGATTGAGCCAAATTCTCAGGAGGGCGAAATTTTTCCAGTGTCCAAATTGGACAAATTGTATGTCGATCTTACACCTCTTAGTGACATGAACATGATGGCACAATCATAATTTTTATCTGAGCAGCAGACCTTCAGATGACTCGGAGGAGGGAATATTTGAGGAATCTAGGAGGAATCTAAAAGATTCCTTAAGCCCCGGATTCTCATTTTGTCAAAATTTAAAAATTTGAAGTCGATTTTACCCTATTCGATGCCACAAATCTGATGCTGCATTCAGATTTTCCATTTGATCATTTTATTTCTCAGCCACTTTTCAAAGTGGAGTGCAGGTGTCAGTATTCCATGTGTGAGTAGTCATTCCCATGAGATTCAACGTCGCAAGATTGATGGTATGGACAACTTCAGCAATTGGACATCCTTTTCTTTAGATGGCCCTAGGAATGTAAGGTATATGCAATGTGTTCATGTACTTCTTTTTTCTATGAGATGCATTGTGCTGCATAGATCCCTATTTGATGTTTGATGTGGGATCTTGTTTTCTTACTTGTTTCATGATTCTTGGTTGATGTGATGAAGAATCATTTGTGAGATGTACTTCTTGACATGTTGTTATTGAGATCCCTTTGTCGTCATGTTGGCGAGATACTCATGTTGTAGTCATGTATGTATGAATTGAGATCCCTTTGATGCCATGATTGACGGGATGCTCATTATTTTCATATGTGAAATTATGTCATACTCATAGGAGTCCTTTTTTTAATGAGATTTCCTAGAGAAAAACATCAGTTGGAGCCACTCCTGCATGAGGGAATATTCCTTGTATGATAGAGAAAACACATGCATGTACATCATCACTCTTTCCAGCACTTAATGCAGCAGCCTACACCATCTTGACGCCAGGCCCAAAGATGTAGTCCCTCCTGTACGAACTCTGTTATCAACATCTTGTGTTTTATGTTGTTGATTCTTGTCATGTTCCTTCTTCTTTACATCATGCATTTATGTTCCTTTATGTTATTTTAAATGCAATTCTAACAACATCACAGAAGTAAAAGATCTTGGTTAAATCTGGGAGTTGAGTCAACTCGGATCACATGGGCTCTCCTCCTCTTAACCAATCTTCAAACACCTTAGAAGCCTTTGATGGCAGAGGTTCACGACGATATGGTATTCTCATGAACTTGCTGATTACATTAGAAGGAAAGACTATTGAATTACAAGTAGAAGTTGTAGATGTCAATCTCAACTACAACCTTCTTCTCGGGCGAAGTTGGACTCACGCCATGTTTTGTCTGGTGTCTTCTTTGTTCTGCGTACTTCATTTTCTTCATGAAGGAAAAATTGTTACGATTGATCAACTGCCCTTCTTTTCTTCTGGTTCATCGAATGGTAACATTCATTACATGGTAAATATTGAGATTCCTTACGAGAGTGTGGGAGTAAGTCTCTTCAAAGACTCTTCTTTAATGGGTACTTTTTCTCTCCAAACTTTGAATTTTCATTCAGTTAATATGATCTTGGATTCTATGGATCCTTGGATTATCCCTACTAACAATCAAATTGACTCATATGGCGATGCTATGCCTTTCAGTCCATTGGAGATAAATTATCATGAAATTGTCTTAGCTTTGATGGCCATTGCAGAAAGTCATACTATCTTTAGTATGAACCAGGACACTTACATGCCATCTACTTGGTTGGGTTCTCTAGATTATCCAGATCCTTTGAACGAGACATTCCCCACTGATGAGAGTATCATGGAGGTCATGTCTATGGATGAAATTCCATGGAATGGTGTACATCATCATTTTTATTTTTTCCTAGCCTTGATGAGATGCCTTCCTATCTTGACGCGTCTGTTTCTCATTCTCCTACACCTCCACTTTAGAAACATGTCCTAGTGTGTGACATCTTGTCAAAGGGTAATATGGGAAACATCACTGCAACCCTACCTATTGACATTTCATTTTACCCTGAAATTGTCAAAATCTTTCAACTAGGGGCACCTTTTCCTCATCATGAGATCAAGTTTTTCATGCCACCTTTCATGAGATTTTTTCACTGATTCTCTACCATTTTCCCATTATTGTAATGGGGTTTTCATATTATGAATCACAACTCTCACTCGCCTGGGGACCATGGGGCCAAAGCCTTTTATGAGCTTTACTCTATTGTTTGACCGACTTGATGCTTACACGTCATGTCAATGGTGAAAATCCGGTTTTATTCTCTGTTGATTGATTACCCGAGTCTAGAAATGGACTCCATCTAAACCTTTTATACATCAAATTCATGTAATGACTTTTGTACATTAGTGTGCATTTTTTTATTTTTGATGTGTTTTTTTGCTTTGTAGACATATGTTTTTCTACTTACCCTTTGTTCCACTCAGTTTGCAGATGTCATCATGTCATTACATTGGTTTTGTTGATCGTGCTTGTCATAGCACACAGAACCTCTCTTCTATAGCATGGGTACTCTATGACCCTAATGGCAAGCTAATTAAATCACAAGGTATCTGCATTGATCGAACAACCAATAATATTTATGAATAAAGTGCAGTTATTGAACTCTTGTCAGAAGTAGTTGCTCTTGGCATTAGGGATTTAGTTGTCAAGTTGGATTTGCAGCTCGTTGTGTTACAATTAAACATTCATTACTCACTAAGAAATCCATAAATATTGCGTACGTATATACGTGTTAGATTTCTGGAAATAAATATTGATTACATTACATATCAACATATTCCACGTAATTTAAATACATTAACCAATGCATTAGCAAATCTTGTTCTTGATAGACATTTGTGTCATTTAGAAAACTGAATCACGTTATGAACACATAAATAGAAATAAAACATCCATATATATATGTATACGTATATGTATATGTATATGTATATGTATAGCGTCTGTTGGAGTTGTTACACAGTAATTTGTCACTGCCTTCACTCCCAGTCCATCTACTATGTCATGTGTCCAAGTTAAACATGCTCATGTTGAAAAAATGCTCTGATCATGCCAATTGACCCAATTTTCCTAATTTATCTGCCTCATCACAGCTATTGGCTTAATAAACGCACTGAAAGGTGCTCGTAAATGGTCCATCCGCGTTGCCAGTGTGGAATTACATCTGATTCCCACGATGGCCTAATTTTATGCACTAGTGCAGGGCTATGTGTTGACTTCAGCGATGATCTGAATAGCTACACTGATCATTGATGTCAGTGCTGAATATCAATTATGTGCCTGTGATGGTCCATTTTGGGCGTATTTGTTCCAACAGTCGGCCTTCTAGATGACTCCAAACCTAGTTGTTGGCATTGTTTATGTCACCCTTCCCTCCCTGGTATGGCAGTTTTGTCAATTGTGCTACCCTCCTTTGGGATAAGCTCACTCTTCCACCTTTCATGGAGACTCCTTCTCCTATTTAAACTCTCACCATTGCTATGCATTTTTAGTTTCTGATAGTTAGCTAGTTGAGCAGTGTTGTTAGTGTTTGTGAGTTTGCTAGATACTGGTGTGAGAGTGACAAGTGTGGGATTGTTGATAGCTTGTGGAAGGTTGTGAAGTGCCCTTAATCGTGTGTAAAGCTTATGAGTGAGAGAGCTCTTGTATGTTGGGAGATCCATCTCCAAAGAGTGAATGCTTGAATAACATGCTGGCTGGACCCTTCTGAGAAGGCTTGTGATGTCAAGACATTGGTTGTAAGTTGACTCTTATTTCATTATTAATGCAATCAATGATGTTTTCCTATGTCTTGTATGAAATGTACTTGATAGGTCATGACTTCTTGACTTTGTGAGTAAATAGTTCATTGTTGTTTCCGGTTACGTGCTTTGTTTTATTTCCTTTGCCTTGTTTCAGGTTGATCACTCATTGAGGAGAAGTAAGTGGAAGCTAGAGGAATGTAATGGAACTCCATCGATCACCGGTTGAGGTAGGCCTCCAATTTTAACTGTTTAAGGAAAGCTATTGTTGATCTGTCCTTGTTTGTGACTAGACCCACTCTAGGGCTAGAGGGGTTGCCTCTGTCCGTAGAGGGAACACTTTCCTGCATCACAAATTGGCGACTCCACTGGGGAGTTTTTCCCTTTGTTCTTTTCTTGTTTTATCTTGTCTTGATTTTTTGATTTGGTCTCTTTTGAAGTTTTTGGGATTAGTTCTCAATCCTCTGAGTTTCCTGGGTTGATCTGGGAAATACCCCTGTTTGATTGAAAGATTGATTGTTTTTGATTTGGGAGTTTTGGTTCACCTATCAGTGTTTTGAACATCATCGCGGATTCAATTTTAACAATCGCGCTGTCATCGCGATCACCCTTTTGTAATATCGAGTGAATCGCATAATTATCCCTCACAGTCAGGACGGTTCTGCAATTGGACCATCGCAGGAAAGTCGTGTACTTCCGCACTGACATCGCTTTGTTGTTGTGGCTAGTGCTTTATCAGCACTTGTTGCTTGTGTATTACCCGTGCTGATTGCTGTAGAATTGATTTTCTCAATTCTGCCTTCTGAGTCCATCAGTCCTACGAGTCCCTTGCTTTTCTCAGTTGCTTGATGATTTGTTTTTCACTGTTCATGGTTAAGGCACTCTCTTGTGAGCTTTGTTGAATGAATCTTGTTTTTTCGCTTATGTGACCTAGATCATTATTTCAAGTTCCTTGAATTTGTTGGCTTGGTTGCTTGTTTGCTCAAGGTTCGTTTGCATCTTTTTGTTGGTTTGATTAAGCCTTCCCCTTAGCCTGTTTTTTGTTGATTATTAGTGAATGTTATTGAACCAATCTTTGGCATTAATAAGATTTCTTTTCGCTACCAAACATAGATCACAATTGTTTGGATCAACTGGGTTTTCCCACACTTTCTTGTTGCTTATTGGTTTCTTCTAGATTTAAAGACATCAAAATAAAAAAGATTGCATTCATTTAGTGTACGAAAGTGAAAGTGAATTTGCATTTGAAGTTTGTATATTGGAAAGCGAATGATAAGATCTCTCATTAGTAGTATCCGTGCACTTTAGGAATTGATGTCTGTATGCATTGAGTGATTGCCTTCGTTGTCTTGGTTTTCTTGGTTTGGGAATGATCTCCCTACCCTCCCGTAGGTAGGTGTTCATTGAAGAGAAAGGATTTTTCATTCATCCTAGGTGCATCCTAGGATTTATTATATACATACAGTAAGGCCTAAAAACTGAAACATAATCCAAGATCAACTCTAAAATGAACTGAATAAATCTAACAACGCATTGGAACATAAGGCACACTATTTAGAGGTCTAGGCTAGAGACATGCTCCAGCGTCGTTAAACCTAGTCACTTTTGTTTCCACTCAAGGTTGAGTGATTCCTCCTTCTGTGACTCGATAGTGGTCTAGTACAAAATTGTGCTCCCATGTACCGTCAAGTATATTGGGAGACCCCACCAGTTTTATCATCCTTTATCCATAGGAAGCCGTGTCTGCCGACTTACAAACCGTAACACACCGAAAACAACATTCAGGAAGATTGACTGCCATATGGAAAGTCCTTGGTTTTCATATGACTGCTAAGGTGTCTATGCAATTTTACAGATTGTCTGGTAAACCTTTTGCCTAGTTCTCCAGAGTAGTCACTTTCGCTCCTTTTCGGACTCCCTAAAAGAAAAGGTTCATCTGAGCACTTATCACTTCAGGCTCATTAAACATTCGAAGGCAACTAGAGTCAACTTTTGGTCCTTTTCTCGACTCTTTAAAGATGAAAAGGTAAATTTGTGTTCTTGCGTTTTAAAATTTATTCGGCCATGTTCACATTTACACTGTGAGATCTTGTTTGTGTTAGCTTGAGTAGGGTTATTTCTCATTAGCTTTCCTAGGGTTTTTGAATCAAATCATCCTGGTGGAATCAGCGATCCCGTCTCCCATTCCAAGTGACCAAGGGTCTCCCTCTTCTGTTGCTCCTGAGATACCAGTTGGTAGTGATACTTTCCCTATTATTCCGAGTATCCAAATGATTAACACTCGCACTCCAGAAGACGAGTCTTACGATATCCATTGGAACCCCATTTGGGAGCCTTCCGAAGAAGATATTCCCGGTACTCCTCCTAGTGTTTCAGTCCCAATGTCTTCTTCTGACATGGATGACACATCCCCCCTCACGAGTGAAGGATCTGTTGTGATGAGCAGTGAAATTCCTATCCCAATGGAAACTCCACCCTTCAGTGTCATCCCTCTCGATGTCACACTGACCTTATGCTATAGGGCTTTGAGGGATGTTATGGGTTCTAGGACCTCCCTTACAAGTTCTATGTGGTCTCATACCATCACTCCAACTTTGGAATCTTTTATTCCTCAAATTCACAATGTGTTTGTCACCTCAGTCCCGACTATTCCAACTGTCTGTGTGGCTTCTTCAGCCCATACTGTTGGTGCCGTCACTGCATCCTCAGTTGTGACCATTGTTGCCAGACCTTCCCCCGAATCAGTGAATAATGGCCCATTGGTCTCTACATCTGGAGTTGTTGATCATACACTTAGTGCCCCACCTTCTTCTGGTTCCATTCCAGCAGGGGGGGCATACGATCAATATTTGCATGCTCTTCAGAATCCAAGCCCACAAGGTTTGTTTCATTATTACGATTCTCAAAGAGCTCACCTTTATCACCCCGGACCTTTGCCATCTCAGCCTGCAATTGAGGTCACGATCCCATTATCTGTTTCTTGGGGTACCACCAGTTATGGTGGTGGCCAAGTACCCCCTGCGAATTTTTTGGGACCACCTTATCAAGGTCAGCCATCTTACACGCAGCCCTCCTATGGGCAACAGTATTACGGACAACCTTATCCATGGCAACCTGGAGGCCCACAAGGAAAACCCTTCTAGGGACAACCTTCGGCTTCTAGTGGTTCATCTTATACTTATCTTGGGCAACCCTCTGGTAATCTAGGACAACCTTACATGCAACAAGGTAAACCTGGTGTCTAGCAGGGCTACCCTTCTGGGTAGGTCGGTCAGCCTTATGTACAGGAAGGCCAACCCACTTTCCAGTCTGGTCAACCATCTGGACAATTTGGCTAGCCTCAAATCTAATCAATTCAACCAACTATCCAGTCTACTCAGCCATCTAGTCCATCAAGATAGCCCTCAGTTGTGCAAGGACAACCCAATACCCAGTAGGCTCAACCCTCTGGGAAAATGAGTCAATCTCAATCTCAACTAGGTCAACCTTCTGGCTAGGTGGCTCAGCCTCAATTCTCTCAAGGACATCTTTCGGGGCATGCTCAACTGGGCACTCAAATGATTGTTGCTTCTCAAGCTCCACCCAGTTTTCAGCCCCAGTCCATGCTCCAGACCCAATCCAGTCTTCAAATGAAGGTTGGATCTCAACTTCAACCTACTTATCAAATGTAGCCTGACCCCCAGACTTAGTTTGGAGCCCAGCCGCCTTATGGTTTCCAACAATCCCAAGGGCAAACTCAATTTGCCCAGTATCAAAATTATCAACAACTGCAGGTGAGTCCTTATCAGAATTACCAACAATCGTATGTTGCTCCTGCAGGCCAAGTTGGTAATCAATGGAATGCTGGGGGGAAATACAGTGTCATCCATCCAGTTATAGCTATAACCCTTATGGACAAAATCCCTACAGACAGAACCCTCCTAGGCCAAACCCGTCTAGACAAACTCAGTGGGGGCAATAAGCAACTGGTTGGAACTCTAGTGCTACCTCCTACCCTCGGCCTCAGATGTCCTTTAATCCTCAATTACCCTTTTTAGCAACATTGGAGTTACCAGATGTGTCCAAACTTGTAAATGATCCTATCCTTCATAATCCGTATTGGTCGTCGATTCCAACTAAGATTCCTGGTGATTGTCCCAAATTCGATGGTAAAGCTGGAGAAGATCCCCAAGCCCACGTTATGACTTATCATCTATGGTTTTCGTCAAATTCGTGGCTTGAAGTTTCAATCTAGCTCCGCCTTTTTCAAAGGTCCCTCACTGGCTCTGCTGCTAAATGGTATATTGAGTTGGCTCGCAGATCTTTTCAGGATTTTAACTCATTGGCTATGGCATTTTTAAGTCATTTTCAGTTGCCAATTCGATATGAAATAGGCACACATCTCCTGACATCCCTTAAACAAACAACGGCTACGCACATCTCCAATCATATCCATGAATGGAGACGGCGTCACCGTTTGATTAATTTTTGGATTCCTGATCAACTCCTGACCCACTGGTTCATGACCTCATTCGTCGGTCTGATAGCACGAGACATTGCTATGGGGGCATGTGTAACTGAAGAGCAGGCTATTGTGCATGCTCAGTACCTTGACTTGGTTTACTCCCAGTTCGGTACACTATATGATTATTTTCCTGATGCCTTGAGGCTCGGAACTTTCAAAGCCTCGCTAACACCATCTGTTGACGGTATCGTTAGTTTTATCAATCCACCCTCTAAGAAATCTTCCGCGAACCCTAGGAAGAAAAATTCAAATGCTTTGAATGAAAATACGTCTAAGACTATATCCAATTCCGGTAATACTTCTGAGGTTAACGCCATCTAGTCCACCATGGCGGACAAAGCCTTGAAAGGAAAAAAGAAGGGAAAAGGAAAGAATAAAGTTGATCAACTGAAGCAGGATTCTGCTAAACCTCTGCCCGAGGAGGGAACCAAATGCAAACCCAAGTATCCTTTCCTTATCTGTGATGAGGATCACTATACCGAAGACTTCCCGAGGCAGTCTGAAGTTAGTCGTTTGTTGAAAGGTGCTCCTCGGACTCCTGCGGTGCTAAAAGAACCTTTTCCTTCACAACAAACACAAATGGTGGCTAATCCATCCCAATCCTCTTCTCCTTTTGGTTCTCAAGTGTTTATGGCTGGGATGATTCCCATCCACATTAGTACTTGAGCAAAAGAATATCCGTCACCTACCGGGAAAGAGGCGGAGGTTCCCTCTAGCGCTCCTCCATCCAGTTCTGGTCCGCTGCATATTGAGAGACCTAGCATTGAGACGCCCATCTGAGCCCCTCCTAAAGGTGTAATCCAGAAATCTTTTGACAACCCTAATGCTTGTGCTACTCAGCACTATAGCATCATTGAGGACTTAGCCCAAGCTCTGTTAGCTATGTCTGCTCTAGAAGTTCTCTAGAGTTGCCCCTCCCAGAGGAAGTCCTTGCTATCGGGTATCGGTGGCATCGACCCGACCGACCCGAATTTGATTTCTTTTGACCTCGAAAGCCATATACCAAGAATGCCTCACCAAATTTCCTTCCTTATCTAGGTCATCATCAACTCTAAAACGATTCATTGTACCATCATTTATGAAGGCGCTTCAACTTTCATAATGTTTGTTGCTTGTTGGAAGGCTATTGGTTCTCCGACTCTGAGCCAATCTCCTATGACCTTGGAAGCCTTTGATGGGAGAGAGTCTCACCCTTATGGTATACTCCAATGTTTGCCTATTACTTTGGAAGGGAAGATGGTCAAAGTGGAAGTTGAAGTTGTTGATGCCAATCTAACTTACAACCTCCTTTTGGGCCGAAGCTAGACATATGCCATGCGAGCCATGGCTTCATCTCTATTTCTTGTCATTCGTTTCCCTCATCAGGGGAAGATCGTCACAGTGGACCAGCTGTCTTTCTTTGCCTCCTCTTCCGAAGGCAACGTGCCTTTTGTGGAGCATACCTCCTTTCCATGGGAGAGTGTGGGAGTTGGACTCTTTAAAGATCCTACCCTTATGCGTGTTTTTTCACTCCCACCTCCAAACGTCACTCCTATTAATATGATTTCCGTTCGCTCTAATCCGTGGATTCTTCCCCACACTGATCAGATAGATCTTGGGATGATG
Source organism: Pinus taeda (assembly GCA_000404065.3). Classification (NCBI taxonomy): domain Eukaryota; kingdom Viridiplantae; phylum Streptophyta; class Pinopsida; order Pinales; family Pinaceae; genus Pinus; species Pinus taeda. Next base: position 25,850 of record APFE030262669.1, on the reverse strand, counting down.
AGATACCGTTGAGTCCTGCCGAGCTCAACTATGTCAAGATTGTTTCTGCATCGGCTCCCCCTCCTGAATATGCTCCTTCGAGCAGATCTCTTGACACGTACGCTCATTGCCCTTGGCTTGGAGACCACACTTCTTCAGACCCTTTAAAGGAAATATTTCCTTCAAATGAAACCATTATCGAGACCATGTCTCTTGAGGAACCCCCTTGGTCTGATCACCACCATCATTCCTCGTTTCTTCCTGCCCATTGGGAAATGCTTACCCATCTCGAGCGGTTTTCTCCTTGTCTCCCCTTGCAACCCCTTTAGACACCCATTCAAGTTTATAAAGTGTCCTCTAAAGGGAACATGGGAAACATCATGCAAACCCAGCCGATTGACATCTCTGTTAAACCAGGGATTGTCGAGCACATCTATGTTGGAGTAACTTGTACTCTTGAGGAGATTTAGCTCTATACTGATCTTTTTCACAAATTCCGTGATGTGTTTGCTTGGTCTTATGAAGAAATTCCCGACATCGATCCTAGCATTGTGGTGCATGAGCCTGTTTGACAACGTTTATGCCCCGTGCACCCCCGAAAGGCTATGACTATCAAAGTAGAAGTTGAAAAGCTTCTTAAGGCTGGTTTCATCCACCCCATCCCACTCACAGATTAGGTCTCCAATATCATCCCTATGACTAAAAAATAGGGCACCATCAGGGTCTGTGTTGATTACCGTGATATTAATCGAGCCTGTCCCAAAGATAACTACCCCACACCTTTGATTGACCAGCTCATTGATGAGTGTGCCAGAAGTGAAATGTACTCATTCATGGATGGTTTTTCTGGTTATAACCAGATTAATATTGTGCCCACTGATCAGCACAAGACCGCCTTTATTTGTCCATGGGGCACTTTCGCCTACAAAAAGCTCCCTTTCATTTTGAAAAATGCTGGTGCTACCTTCCAACGGGCGATGTCTTATGCATTCCATGATATTCGACACATTGTGCAACCTTACCTGAATGATCTACCAACTCATTCAGCTAAACACCAGGACCATCCCACTCACCTTCGAGAAATCTTTCTCCGTTGTCGACACTACCGTATCTGACTCAATCCACATAAGCGTGTCTTCTGCGTCGAGTCTGGCAGACTTGTCGGGTTCACAATCTCTCGAGAGGGCATCCATTTGGATCCCCTTAAAGTTGAGGCCATTCTAAATCTTCCTCCCCCTACTTCTTTGCAGTAATTGTAGAGTTTGCAGGTCAAAGTGAATTTTTTATGATGCTTCATTCCAAACTATGTCGAAGTGGCCAAAGGTTTCACGCGGTTATTAAAGCAGGACACCCCTTTTCTTTGGGATGTCACTGCTCAAGAATCCATTGAGCGCCTCAAGCTCCTCCTTGTTTCTTCTCCATTGTTGCGTCCTCCTAATTATCATCGTGACTACACTCTGTATCTGGCCACTGCAGATACCATTATTGGCATGGTTCTCATTTAAGATGATGACGATGACACTGAGCATGTCATTTATTATCTCAGCCACAATCTATTAGATATGGAATCTCGATACGCTTATGTCAAGAAGTTGGCATTGGCTGCCGTTTTTTCCGTCCAACGTTTCCACTGTTATATCTTATTGCGCACTATGTCAGTGGTTTTTTATTGCAACCCAATGACATACATCGTATCGCGTCAGTTGCTGGGGGGCAAGCACTCGAAGTGGATTGTTATCCTCCAAAAGTTTGACTTGGAATTCACCACTGCCAAGTCTAAGAAATCCCTTGTCTTTTCCAAGTTGCTTTGCTCTTTGCCATCTCTTACCACACCCTCTCAGTTAGAGGACCATATTCTAGACGAAACCCTGTTCTTAATCAGCACCCTTGATCCCTGGTACGGGGATATCATTGTTTATCTGCAGATGTCCTCTTTTTGTCCCAATGTGTCTAAGGATGCTCGACGATGGATTCTCCATCAATCTCAACCCTATCATATCATTGGGGACACCCTGTACCATCTCGACGTCGCCTCTGTTCTCCGCCAATGTTTAATGTTCGAGGAAGCTGAGCGAGTTTTAAATGACTTCCATTCTAGCGCCTGTGGTGGTCATATGTCTGGATATGCTACTGCTCAAAAGATCCTCCGTGCTAGTTACTTTTGGCCCTCCATATTTATGGACTACATTCTTGCCATTCGCTCCTGTCACGAGTGCCAAATCTACCAGCAGAAGATGCGTGCACCTCCCGCTCCATTGCACCCTGTTGTTACCGTCGGCCCTTTTGCAAAATGGGGCATTGATTATATGACATGTAACCCTCCCTTGGCTGGGGGGCATGGGTATATCATTGTTGCCATTGATTGCTTCACAAAATGGGCCGAGGTGATGCCCACACTATCTGAAGACGGTCACATAGTGGCGCAATTTTTGTTTAATCATTTTATCTCACGGTTCGGAGTCCCTCAGGCTATCGTCACTGATCACGGTAATCATTTCCGTAATCATATGATGATTGAGCTAATAACCCAGCTAGGCTTGTGGCATGATAGCTCGACTCCATACTATCCTCAGGCCAATGGCCAAGTAGAAGCCGTCAACAAGGTTCTAGTTACGATGCTTCAACGCATCATTGGCATGCACAAGTCTAACTGGCACTTGATGTTGTTCTCTTCCTTATGGGCCTACTAAACTTCTCTGAAGGAGGCCACCAGTTTCACCCCATTCCAATTTGTTTATGGGCTAGAGGCTACCCTTCCCATCGAGTGTGAGATCCCTTCGTTGAAATTAGCCGTCGAATTACTCCCCAACACTACTCCAGTAGAAGAACGCAATCTTTACCTGGAACGGCTGGACAAGACTCGTCGACTAGCCTCTCTAGCTATTGAAGCACAAAAGAAGAGAGTGAAAAATCACTTCGATCATACCATTCATCCTCATTCTTTTGTTGAGGGATATTTATTCCTACTCTACGATCAAGCAAAAGATAAGCTGGGGGTAGGCAAATTCGAGCCCATGTGGCACAGGCCTTATATTGTAAAACAATTTTTGCAGAAAGGGACCTATGAACTGATTGATTATGAAGGGAATCCTCTAGATAAGCCCCGAAATGGGCTTTAATTGAAAAATATTATGCGTGAATTCCATGCACTCTGATTTGTACATACGTGTGTTTTTAGCAGGTGTGTTGTGTCTGTGTGTGTTTCCATGTTTTGGCTTTGTGTGTCGGCATGATTGCTGCTTATTGTGTCTTTTTGCTTCTTGTGTAGATGTCTGATGCACCTTACATTGGTTTCGCTAATGGTGCCTATTGTAGCACCTGCAACCTATCTTTTGCGGCATGGGTGATCTACGATCCTCATGGTGAACTAGTAGACCTTCACGGTGTTTGTCTAGGTTGTACCACAAACAATGTTGCTGAGTATAGTGTTGTTATTGAGTTACTGGCCGAGGCGATCAATCTTGGTATTTGTACATTGGTTATGAACCTGGATTCTCAGCTTGTTGTCCACCAGCTCAATGGGCGATATTCCGTTAGAGACCATAGGATTTTAAGGTTGTATTTACGTGTTAAATTGTTAGAAAGGAATTTTGATTTCATCACATATCAACACATTCCACAAAGGTTAAACATGTTAACTAATGCATTGGCAAACCATGTATTAGACAAACATTTACTTAACATAAAATCAAAACAGCGTATAAGAAGCATGCAAAACACGACAAAGTACCACAGGAATATGTATATATATATATATATATATATATTATATACTTAATATTAATATATATATATATTATATATAAATATATATATTATATATATTATCTCGTGTGGTGCACCGAGGCACTCAAAAAATAAGTATATGTGTCGAAATAGAGTCTGTGTTCTCCATACATTAGAGACACATGTCTCTCAAAAAATCATCAGCAAGAAATAAACCTAGGCGTCTACTGTGGTGGGTTATGCTCCCTATAGCACACTGCCACTCGTGCCACCCGCCTCAACAGGTGATGCACCATGGGTTTCACTCCTACTGTGTGGATCTGCAACGCTACAGGGACCTCCTCGACCCCCATGTAATCAGGGATCCCCGCCATCAGACCCTCAAGGTTTCCAGCCATTGTCTCCATCTTCTCATCCTCCGGGGGAGCCAAGACCAGTGCTCTGATGCCCTGCGCATCCCTCCGTGCCTCTGGAGCCAACCCAATAGGTCTCACTGGTCCCACATCTACAATTCCGTAGCGTTCATTATTAGGACATATACATGAAAAAAATCTAAAAACATCATAAAAAATAAAATGCAAAAATAATGTGATCAAGTGTCTTACCACCATCATCCCACTGCTCTCTAGTAGGCAACTGCATGTCAGGATCTTCGCGAAAGTCCATGCCAGCGTATGGCCAATCCTCAACGAAGATCACTTGGCACTCTAGCCACTCTTAAAACAGTGTCCCCACGACACTGGTCGTCCACCACCTCCTCGTGGCATGACATGTGCCCACCGTGTAGCCCTGGTCTCACATGGTCTGGGAAAATCCAAATCCATGTCCTGCAACTACAATGTCGGCACCCGCTCTAGCATGAGCAGGACTAAGATGGACCAATAACCAAATTGCTTCACCTCTCCTTGTCGGCAGTTGGTAAGTTGCCTCTTCATATTCACCGTCACTGTGTCTGTTCAGTTAAACATGGTTGGATTGAGACATTCGAGAGCCAGCTGGAGATGGGTCTTCGAGGCCTCGTGTTGGGCTTGGGAGCCCGCTACCCATGTCACCATGAATAACATATCACAAAGGACTATGTCCTCCACTGTCAGGATTTCCACCTTCCCGCTTTTCGTTTTGCGTGCCCCTGGGCACACTTGAGCCATCAGCATCTCCAGAGAATCACCCCTGGGTTACTGCCCCTCTAGAATGGGCCTCTTGCCATGACGAGACATCCCACTCAAAAAATATATGTCTGTAGCATCAAACTCGATATCCTGGCCTCGGATGATGAATTTCCCATCTCTGGGATTCCAAGCCCGGATCAGTAGCTCCAGTAAATCAGGTTGTGACCGAAGGTGCGGAGTGAGGAAGGATTTAAGCAATCTGCATGCTCGTAATGCATTTCATCACCCCATATCGGCAAAATCTTGAATATCATTGTCATCATGTGTTCGTTCTTGCCAAAAAAATGCCATTATAGCCTACATGACGAAAAAAAAAGAATTAGCACTTTTTTCGCAAAATTCAAATCGTAATTTGTGTAAAAATATAATTTCGGGTCGTCATCGCATGTGTTTTTAAAACAGAGGCGATGACACGAGGTCATTAGTTCTATTTTTTCGCGGTCATCACGGAAGCACATCACTTTTCCGTGATGATCGGAGCGTGTTATGTGTGAATTTTGTTTGGTCATCGCAGACCCGAGGGGTATACCCACGATTACCGAGCGGCAGAGCCCGGTCCAAAAATACGCCTTAACTAGCACATTTAATTATCAAAATGCATGAAAAAGGTATTGAATTGAAGCGCGGGATAAAGTCTATCTACCTAGATGGATTTTTGGGGTAAACGATGGATGAACGGGGTCAAAATTAGCTCGCCAACTTTGGTGCTCCAAAATGCTCCACAGTGGAATGAACAGTAACAATGGTAAAATGGATGGATTAACCCCTTTTTATAGTAATTTTTGGAAATTAAAAAAATTATATTTTATAAATGTGGGTTTTTTCTCATTTTTTATCACATGGTTAAGTTAAAATTTGGTTTTTCAACTATGTTTTTAAGTATATTGTTCATTTTATATCGAATGGGTTTACGTGTGACTGTTTTGTGCAAAGCTACAGGTAGTGGAGTTTCGTGTACACTTGATCCATGAAGTCGTCTTTAACCTCTTTTCTAACTTGAAAAATGAAAAGATAGCCGAGTTATTCCTCTTGACTCGTTAAAAGTAAATAAGAGGTGGTCACCTTTAAGCTCTTTTCTGACCATCTAAAAACGAAAACATTGTTGGGCCTTTTTCATTTCAAGCTCGTTATTGGTTACAAAATGATGTGATTTTGGTCGCTTTTCTACTTTTTCAGGTCGAAGTCACTAATCATGAAAAGTACTCCTCGATCCTAATGGTCGAGCAATTCTTTCGAGTATCTTTTTATAATTTTTCAGGCTCGAGAGACACAAATCTACAAAAAAGGACCCCGCTGGAGTTTTCTTTTCCGTGTCTTTCTCAAACTCCCTAAACATGAAAAATACTCCGAGTTTTGCCTATGTCAGACTCGTTAAACCCTAACGACATTGGACTCATCACCATGAGGAGACTTGAGTTTCTCCTCCCTAGGGCTCGTTAAACTATTACTAGGTTGGATTCGACCGAAGCTCAAACTTATATCACAAGCATATGCTATCCCCTTCAAGCTTGTTTTCAAAAATAATTGGGGTACTCGCCAGCAATGGTGGGGGAAAATTTGGAAAACATCATTGATTGTCTATGGCATCTAGTCATGCTTGAACATCGACACTTCTGCTTCTTGTTAGGTTGGGACATCCATACATCGTTTTTTGGCCTTCCACGAGTTTGGGTTGTCATTTAGCCTCATTCCATTTGATCCATGTTGTCTCCCTTAAGCCTCTGATCCTTTGTTAACTGAATGCTGCCACCGTCCGGAGACGTGTCACCGACATGTTCAAGAGTATAATCCTTTTGCAGTTTACATCCTTGCCTTTTCCTCTAATACTCTATTTCACCATCTACTACTTGTTCCTTGTCTCATGTCGTCGATGGGGGAAACATTATGGTCCTCCTGCGACAGGCCGTCTCCTATCGACATCAGCTCATTATCCAAGAGATTGATCCAGAGATCCCATTGGTACCTTGGAGCTTGCATGCCTCAATAGCAAGTTCTTTGCACCTGATGGTCGACTTACATCATTGGTCATTGATTAGGTGATTCCACACGCGTTCGACTTCAGTTCATTCTTCACGCTTCGTGGATTGTACTGGACAGTACCTTGAGAAATTATTGGTGGTTTCTCTTGCGCTTGTTAACGGTTTACATTATCGACTGGTAATCAAGCGATTTTCTATCATGCTCGAGTTATGCACCTCTATTCGCATGCTAGAATTTGTACTATGATCGGTTGGGTTCAATACCCCGAACTCAGATCACATGTGTTCAGGCTACATGGATTGGCTCGTGATTACATGACTCATTGATGGATGGCTGCGACCATACCTGAGTCTTCATGGATGGCTGCAACCATACCTTTATCATTATCATGGTCTCATTAGCTAGATGGCTATGTCCATACCACAGACCTAGTTCATATGTCTTTTGGATGGCTGCATCCATGCCTAGACTACATGTATTTCACCGTCAGAGATATCAGTTTTATTTGCGCCTACAGGTTCTTTCAGATGGTGTTCCAGCTCAGCTAGTTTTGTAAAGCATTTCACCCCTCCCACTCTCTCAGGATTCATACTTTAGGGGGCATCTATTACACAGTAATTTGTCACTACCTTTACCCCCAGTCCATCTACTGTGTCATGTGTCCAAGTTAAACATGCTCATGTTGAAAAAATGCTCTTTGATCATGCCAATGGACCCACTTTTCCTAAGTTATTTGCCTCATCGTGGCTATTGGCCTAATAAATGGGCTGAAAGGCACTCGTAAATGGTCCATCCATGATACCAACGCGGAATTACATATGATTCCCACAATGGCCTGATTTTATGCACCAGCGCGGGGCTATGTGTTGACTTCAGCGATGATCTGACTGGCTACACTGATCACTAGTGATGTCAGCGCTGAATATCAATTAGGTGCCCGCGATAATCCAGATTGGGCGAATTTGTTCCAACAGTCGACCTTCCAAATGACTCCAGACCTAGTTTTTGGCATTGTTTATGTCACCTTTCCCTCCCTAGTGTGGCAGTTCCATCAATTGTGCTACCTTCCTTTGGGATAAGCTCACTCTTCCACCTTTCATGGAGACTCCTCCTATTTAAACTCTCACCATTGCTACGCATTGCTAGTTTCTAATAGTTAGCTAGTTGAGTAGTGTTGTTAGTGTTTGTGAGTTTGCTAGAGAGCTGGTGTGAGAGTGACAAGTGTGGGATTGTTGATAGCTTGTGGAAGGTTGTGAAGTGCCCTTAATATTGTGTAAAGCTTATGAGTGAGGGAGCTCTTGTATGTTTGGAGATCCATCTCCAAAGAGTGAATTCTTGAAGAACATGCTGGCTGGACCCTTCTGAGAAGGCTTGTGATGTCAAGACTTTGGTTGTAAGCTGACTCTTATTTCATTATTAATGCAATCAAT
>APFE030262669.1:0-17556 GCA_000404065.3 Pinus taeda | reverse complement strand
ATTATTAATGCAATCAATGATGTTTTCCTATGTCTTGTATGAAATGTACTTGATAGCTCATGACTTCTTGACTTTGTGAGTAAATAGTTCATTGTTGTTTCCGATTACGTGCTTTGTTTTATTTCCTTTGCCTTGTTTAAGGTTGATCACTCCTTGAGGAGAAGGAAGCGGAAGCTGGAGTAGCGCAACAGAACTCCATCGACCACCGGTTGAGGTAGGCCTCCAACTTTAACTGTTTAAGGAAAGCTATTGTTGATCTGTCCTTTTTTGTGACTAGACCCACTCTAGGGCTAGAGGGGTTGCCTCTGTCAGTAGAGGGAACACTTTCCTGCATCACAGGAGTATTTAAATCAAAATGTCAAAAGATAGAGTTTTCTGGGACACTTGGCTTTCAAAGCCTACAAAATGTGTGAAATACTAGATAAACTATCAAACTGCATAGTGATCATGATAGCACGAGATTGCCCTAATCACTTGGTCTAAAAGCCGACATAGTCTCACAGAGACACGCACAATGTGTCTCTACCAATACAGTGGAACATCGTCGATAGTGGCATAATCTGGAACCCCTCAAGTTATTGCCTCTAGATTGTGCTCCATCTTAGCCAAGGGGTTAGCTCCTTCCCCATAGTCCGCACCCACTATCAGATGAGAAGCTCGTCATGCTATTGGCGACATGATAAGTGGTCTCTCTAGTCCCACATCTACACATTTATCATAAGTTGAGTCTCAGTTTACATTTTTATAAGAATCATAAAACTTGAGAAAATAAAAAAAATAAACAAGTTTTTACTCGTAGTGATCCACTATTCGCCTGATGGCAGAGGAAGATCTAGATCCCACCTGAAATCTCCACTAGCATAATCGTAATCATCTAACATGATTTTTTGGCATTCAAGCCAAGTGAAGAACTGTGGTGGATAGTGCATATGTTAACTCGGGCCTCCTCGAGGCATGAGCTAGCTCCATCTCACGAGTCTCGAATCTCGGGGGGCAGGATGTGGTACTTCTGCCCACTCATACCAGAAGAGGGGCACTTGCTCCAAAAACAAGGTCACTAGTATAGAGCCAAACCCAAATTTCTTCAAGTGCCCATGCTTACCCTTGGTCAGTTGTCGCTTCATGTTTTCCAAAAGACCTCCACACTAGTTGAAGATAGTGGGATTCAAGCATGCGATAGAATATTGGAACTGCGACTTTGAAGCCTCATTCAAAGCTTGTGTTCTAGATACATGCGGCATGGTGAAAAAAATCATTCTCAAGATGAGGTTGTTAGCGATTGTTGCTATCTTCACCTTACCTTCATTGGTTATTTTTGCACTAGGATAGTATCTCTAGACTAGAGTCCTTGTGCTCTCACCTCCTATATGAGACCCAAAGAGTTGAACTTCTTCTCCTCGATGGAATAATCCGTTGATGAAATAGATGTACATATCCTCAAGTTACAGTTCTTGCCCTTTTATGATGAAGATCTCTCGATCTACATCCCAAAGGCTTATCAGATTAGGTAGTAATTCCACTCAAGCCCTCAACCCTGTGGTCCTGAATAATTTTAGCAATTCATAATCCCTTAGAGCGTTTATTCATGTAGCGTCTTGAGCTTCTTGATAATATTTGGCCTCATGGCCTCTTTCTTTCCACTCTAGGAACATATTCACCTGTAAAACAACATTTAAACACTTATTAATTCCTTTTTCATGGATCAAACTCATCATTTTTTGCTTAAAAGAGAGTTTTACTTATTTGAAAACCGCCCTCAGCGTCATCGCACCTATTTTTATAAACAATCCGATGGCATTGGGTGAGCCTTTAGGCTCGAGCACGACCACCGCGAGTCTGATGACCATACCCGCAATGGTCGTCGATGCCCTAAAATTTTAAAATCCTCCTTTCAAGCATAAAATTTATCATTTAAAATGCATCAAAAGGTAATGAAATGCAAGAGCAGGGATGAGACTCTTACCCATCATAGATGGATCATGAAATGGTACCCTAGATCTCCCACAACAACCACTTGAAAATCAAGAGAATTAGGGCACAAAAAGCACTTTCAGAGCTCAATTTGGTAAAATGGTAAAAAATGAAATTGCTTTAGCTATTTGTAAGTTTTGAAAGTCATTTTCTCAATATTTTTCATAATATTTTAATATTTTCTCTTGATATCAGTTATGGGTGTTTTTCTTGTGTAGTTACACGTGCCTTCGATATGAATAGTGATTACTATAGACCGATTCTGGGATTTTTATTCATCTCTTTTTCGAACTTATTAAATAAACGAAAAAGGAACTCCCCTGGAGTCATCTTTCAACTCTTTTTTTACTCTTGAAAATTGAAAAGATTGTTGAGTACTTGTCATTTTAAACTCGTTAAAGTAAATGAATTGACGTCACCTGAGTATACATTTACCTATTTTTCAGGCTGAGTTTGACTATTTACGAAAAAGGTACACCTTGGTCGACATGGTCAAGAGGTTCCCTCGGATATTGTTTTTTAACTTTTTGTGTTTGAGGGACAAATTACGAAAAGAGACATGATGAAGTTTTCTTTTCCGTTTCTTTTTCAAATTCTCTAAATATGAAAAAGATATCGAGTTATTCTTATGTCGGGCTTGTTAAAAATTTGCGACGAAAGACTCATCACCATGATGAGATTGAGCTTCTCCTTCCTAGAGCTCGTAAAACTTACTACGATGGATTCACTCGAAGAATGAACTTACATGATGAGCATATGATATCTCCTTCAAGCTTGTGATAAAAATAATTGGGGTACTCACTAGAAATAGTTGGGAAAAATGAAGATGATACCCCCTTTGTATAGGCAGCATGTCACTCTTGAACATGACACTCCTCTGTTATCGTGTCAAGTTTAGGATATACTCATTTAGTCACTTGTCTTCCCGAGTTTGGTTGATCCGTTTTGCCTCTCATTTGACTATTCCAAACTATCGTCATGACCTTTAGTCCCATGTTGATTCATATGTTGCCACACTTTGGCGTTGTGTCACCAATATGTTCAAGAGAAGTCCAATCTGTAGTTATTTACCTATACATTGTTTGAGTCATTACTATAATCGTGAATATTATTCCACTTTATTCCTTGTTTCCTGATGATGGGGGATTCATCATTTCCCTCCTTCGACGAGTCCCTTCCTATCGACTTCATCTCATTATCTAGAAATATGAATTAAGAACTCCCTTTCAGTACCTTAGAGCTAGCATGCCCTAATGGCCATTTCTTCACATCTGATGATAATTCTTCATTCTTGGCTTTCTAGCAAGTGATTCCACAAGTGTTCAACCTCAACTTCATTATCACATTCATTGATTATATTATTGTACCTTGATAGCCATTGTCATTATTGGTGGTTTCTCTCGAAACTGTTAACGATCCACATCATTGACCGATAATCAGGTGGTCTTCTAGCATGTTCGACTTCAACACTTTTATTCGCATGTTAGGATTCGTACATTGATCGGGTCGGGATGGAGCACAAGACCCTTAGTATTGTCTATTATGACTTAGGTTGCATGGAGTTATATGTCATTCATGATTGTACACATGTTTGTACTATACAGATGGTTGTGACCATACCATGAGACTTTATATTTATGATGATCCTTGTTATCTAGATGGTTGTGCCCATACCATGGATCTTTTTTCTAGCCTTCATCATTTGGATGGTTGCATCCATGTCATGGATTCATGTCTTGATCTCATATATGTATATGTGTATGTGTCCTTGATTTGCAAGTCTCCTGATAGTGTGTGTCCTCGTCCTTGCCAAAAGCTCGTAAAGCATCTCAGTCCTCACTCCTCGTTCTGCATTCATGCTTTAGGGGGAAACTATTACACAGTATTTTTTCATACCTCCTACACTTCCCTATGACATACTATGAAGTGCTCGAAACATTATAATTATACAATATACACATCCATGTATATAGCTCATATCCCTCCTCTAACTTTGCTTGGAAAATCTCTGGAGCTTTCCCTGAAGAAATAACACTTGAAACCCTAAAACCAGGGTCATCTCCCTTATGAAGCTAAAAAACCCAGTGATCTCCTGTTACACTGTGTTAAGCTAGCAATGGCATCTCTCTATTCCCTTTCATACCTGTGATGGTCTCAGAAAGGAAATTTTCCCAAAGAAGATGAGAATATTCTTGATCTATAAGCTTCTAGAGTGGAGAGATGGAGGCAGGTTCACATAGATGAGGCCAAATCCTCTTAATTTGACCTGTTGGTCTCATCCCTATGAGCTACCTCCTTGAGATGTCGGCCTAATCCTATCTTTGGAGAAGTCCTAACTCCCTCTTTGAGATGATAAATTCCTCCTCTCCCATTCCGAAATGGTTGATCTATGTCCATTTCACCCCTATGTTGAGCTTGTGCTTAGAGGCTATTAATTAAACTTGGAGAAGGAGTGTTTGGAGAGTTTTCTGGATTGGACTTGGATTACCACTCAAGGAGAGCCTTTCAACATCAAGGATATGGTTGTAAGCTTCCCTTTATTCTTTATATGATAATACAACTACTAGTTCATCTTCCCAAAATATATATGTTTATGTATGTATTGGCTTGGCATTCCTTGATCAGCTAAGTAGGTTGTTATTGGATTTTCTATTGGTTTTGGCATGCTTTGTTGTCTCTTGATCACTTATGTAGGTATATAAGTGCTTAAAGAATTAGGAACAAGTCTGTGACACAATCAGTCTGAGGATCTCAACAAAGGAAATCGAAATAACATCAGAGTAAGGTAGGCCATCTCTCTTGTTCTACTTTTCAGTTATAATATAGGAAGATGTCTATTTGAATGACACTTCAGTTTCTATACCCACTCATTGGGCTAGAGTGATTGTCTATGTACTTAGAGAGGATTAACCTTGTCAACAAGATTAGTCGTTTCACCTAGGGCATTTTCAAGAGTGAGCAAAGGCGATTTCAGTAGCAAGAAAAAGATATTTCAATAATAAGAGAAAGGGATTTCAGCAGTAGATTTAGAGTGTAGATTTTTTGGCTTCGACATTCTTGCTTTTTAGCTCAACTACAATCATATTTCTCTTGTATTTTTTGGCATTTTGGGGTAGCTTCAGCTACAAAAAAATAATTTGGGTAAGAAGCATTGTATTTCTTATTTTTTCTTACTATTTCTTATATTTTTGGAGGGTTTATGCTTCCAAATCTATGAAAAAAAAATTTCTTTACATATTTGTTTCTTTAATTTTTTATTTTTTTTGCAACAATCACTTTGAACCAAGGTGAAAGTTAAATCCCAAGGTCAAACCCAAGGGCTGAATATTATCCTCTTTGGAGGCATGTTCAAAAGCCTAAAAAATGTGGAGGAGGTGGCTCATGGGAATAGCGATGTAACCTTTGCAGTAATTTGTACAAGGGCTCTTACCGAAGAGTGAAGGCACATCTTTTACATGGAGGATGACAGGGGATTATAGGTTGCACAAAAACAATAGATCCATTAGTGGGGAGGGCATATCAAAGAGAGCAAGATGAGGAGGATGGAATTAAAAGAAGACATGAAGAGTTTAGTCAAGCTACTCCTCAAGCTCCACCAAACATTGAGCCAAGGATTGTGCTTGAAGCAAGGAAGAGGAGAGCTAGTGCCACTAAAAGACATGAACAACCATGATCCAAAACTACCAGAGGGGCATCCACTTCAATTCAAGATAGAAAATATGCTAAATTAGTGAATGTGAAAGCGAGAGAATAAATTGTTTCCAGAGTGGCTAGGTGCATCTATGCATGTGGTATCCCATTCCATGTTGTTCACTCTCCTTACTGGAAAGATATGACAAGGGAAATTAATAAAGCTCCTCAAGGGTATAAGGGGCCCAACTATGAGAACGCAAGTTCCCAAAATTGAGAAGGATCTTCTGGAGGATATCTTATAACTAATTCATTCTTCCTTGAGTAGCTAGGTTTATGCTTTGTCTTGTCCATGTGCAAGTTCTGATCTAGGATCTGGTAGAGAGGTCTTCCACTTTACTACATTGAGTTCTCCAACAATGCTACACCAAATATTGAGATAATCCTTCTCCTTTTTCTTTTTCAATCATGGAATAATATGAATATATGTGTGTTTCTTTGTGACAATTGTAGCTAATCTTAAATAGTCTTCCTTGGGTCCCAAGAAGACCCGAGAGGGTATTTCATCCACAACCACCCATGCATTAATCCCTATAGCATAAATGGAAAATTTGTTGGGGACTAATACTTAGTTCCTGGTTTTGATCTTTTAAGTTCCCAAATCTCTCTTTCTTTCCAGGCCTTGTTGTTCTTCTTAGTTCCCATTTTGACCACTCAGGATGATTCACAACCTCCTCAATTATGACTACCCTTTTATCAGACCCTGAATGACCATTTTTACATCCTCTTCCTCTGTAACGCACCCTAGCTATGTAGTCCAGTGAGTTATAACACTCCCCATTCTTTTGTATGGAGCATTAGTCCTACTATTAATGCTTTGTATCCTCTTCTGAGAAGCGTTAGTCAACCATTACCTTGATTTTCACCTTGTTCTGTGAAATACTGGGCTGTGAGGTTGCTTGTAGTTTGTTTTAGGGATCTACAACTGTGCATTATGTTTGGTTTCCTGCTTCTATGATCATTTTTATTTTTAGGAAAATATCTTAAGTGCATTTATTTTTCAGGAAAATAAAATGAAAAAAATTGTTTAAAATTTATGTATTTAGTTTGTTTGATTCTACATATATATTAGGTTAGTCGTTAGAGAGTGTTAAATGTCTGCAAGTTGTGCATGTGTTTAATGCATTCGATGCATGGTACTGAATTGATGTATAGATAAATCTCTCCTTATGGAAAGACTTCATCATCGAATTGGAATTGAAAACCATGTTTTCTACGTGGTTTGAGTCAGAGTCTCATAAAACTCCATACGTAAACACCCCTTCCGAAGACATTAATGAAGTACCTTTAAAATCAATATCGTAATAAAATCAATCAAAAACTCTTTTCTAAGCATCACACATATTAGTCTAGGCTAGGATCTTGGGCTAGGCAGTGGTGAGTAAACTTCCCAATATCGCAAAACTGAGACTATTGTCATTAAAGAGAGTAAAATCATGTTTCACTCATATCAACTGGGAATCCCCTCATAAAGTATTTAAATGCAAGACAACATTGGAATTTGAGAGAAGGTATCATGCCTTAGATTGCATCTCTAATGGTTATTTTAGGTATTAGGGATCCCCTCGGGGATATTGGAGTTGAGTCAGGGACTCAAGTATCCTGCCCACACAGCAAATTGTCTAAGACCATGCCCCCCCCCCCCCCCCCCCCGATGTGATATATGATTTGAGGTAACCTTAGTGGCAAGACATTTTTAGGGATCAACATAAGGTGACTGGGGTGGGATGCCCTAGTATGTAAACAGAAGAACCTACTTAGTCTTCAAATTTTGGGAGGGTGCTCATCCTCACGAGAGTACGTTGCCCCTTAATATAAGGTTTGGGTGAATCTCAAGAGTAATTGTAACTGTAAATTTGGACAACTCTCTCTTTTAGCTATTGTGATACTAGGTTTAATCACCAATAAATGGTGGTTATTAGGCCTATTAATATCCCCTGACTTCTTATTTATTGACTTTTAGAGTATTTTTTATTTTTAGGTGTTAGTTTGTTATCACTGAGACTATAATAAATATCACTTTAAATTTATTTATTTTTATCAAATATATCATTCACCATGGCTAGATAAGGCCCTTATCATCAATCTAGGTGACAGCAAGATCTTCCTTCACTAACCCTGGAGGATCAGTCAAGCCTTGGTGATCTGAATTCTCCCTCTTTGGCAAATCAACCTCCAGTGTCTAACACTCAATCACATAACACTTTCCAAGAAACCATACTTCCTAAGGACTTATTTAATAAAGGAGTTGTACCTCCTTATAATCCTCCCTCATCGATCCTCTTGGACCAGTGTTGATTTAGGTAGCACTTGTACCTATCATGTATTCGGCAGTACCCACATCTAGCATTCCCCTTATGACTAATGGGTCATGATCTTTTGTGGAAAACTTTGGTCCACCATCACTTCCCCATTTGATAATAAGTAACACAGCTAACTAGTTACCATGTTATCTAGACTATGCCTAGTCTGAGAAACTTAGTTACACCTGCTATGAGTGGAACCCAGTACATCTTGATTTCTTCCCCTTTTGTGTGTGCTCCTCGACCGCCAACTATTTCTCCTAGCAGTACACCTAGTACGGTAAGCTTCAACAATAATTTTGGTTGGAGCCCTTTGCTAAGTTCAAACCCCTAGTGTTATCAGGAAAACTGGTGTCCATTCAAAGTTTCTAGTCTCACTAAGACGGGTAGTTATCTTAGAAACAAACAAACTAAAGTTACTTTTGTTTTCCTTTATGAGACATAGATGAGAGAGAAGTAGAGAGTACCAACCTTAGTCTTTCGCTCGGCTCCTTGCTTGTTTCCTCTCCCCTTTGATAGATCTTTGCCACTCCTTCCTCACTTGTACCCCTTCAAAGAACACCTGTAGAGTCAAAGCAGCATAATACCATCAAAGCATAGAGATCTACAATAATAAACAATATAGGATTAGATATATATTGACCATACAAATGCATATATCAATTCAATATTCAAAGGCATACAAGAATATGGAGGAAAACTCAAATAGCTTTATTGATAGAAGTAGTAGAAGAGAGGATTACAACCCATTGATCTAACCCAGTGCCATCCTCCCAGCATGAAAACTATTATTCACCTCATGAAAAGCTATATCACCCAACACTACGATGTTCCACAAAGAAACCAAAAACACTTTTGTTAGTGTCAGTCTTTACAGCCTTCCTCCAGTGATCAAACATGCTATTACAAAGTGATTTTGAAGTGTCAAGGTCAAATTTTGTCATTTCAGTGAGTCTTCAAGCAAAATTTGGTCACTAGGCATTAGGTCTAGGGTTTGCTTTATGCTCCTTATAAAGTTGCCCAAATGTCAGTCTATGTCATCATTCAGCTGAGTCTATCATCATTCATAGGGTTGTCATGATCATCTCAGTGTCTAATGAGTCATTTTACATCTTGTTCATGCTTCAGTTGTGCTTTGGCAAGTTCACTTCCCTCTCCTATGGTTTTGAAGCCAATTTCTCTTGGATGGTCAAATCAATGGCAAAACTTGTTTCCTGATGTTCATACACCTTCCCCTATCCTTAAAGTACCATATCATACACTTCCCAACACTCAGATTCCCCAAAATCCTCATTTTTGCACAAACCCTAGTTTCTAGCTACAACCTGGCAATTTTCTAGGTTTGGCCTGTGTTTTTCCCTTTTGGACCCTTTCCCCTCACTCAATCTCTGATATTCCACTTTCCCCTGCTCCCTAACATCCCTCCATACTCCCAAAAATTTCCTCAAGAATTTAGAAGCCCCTTATCCCCTTCATTACGCTCCATTTCGACAAAATTCCTTGTTTCACACATTAGGACAAGTCGCACTCAAATAATGTTCCAGAGATATCAAAGATTAGTTTTGGGAAACTTAGAGATTTTTTTGTCCAAAACATGCCAAAGAAGAAAAACCTCCTTCACTTTTTACACAGGTGTCATGGTTTGAGAGAAATGTCAAGAATACCGTTGCCTCAGGAGAATCAAAGACACCTCTAAAGTGACCTTGGGAAACTCAAGTTTTCTCCTAGCTTGGTTGGCCAAATGATTTTATTGATGGGTAACATGATAACTAGACAAAGAGAGCTTTCCAATGAGCTATCATGAGCTCAATTTGGGCTTGAGGAAGACATTAAAAAGTTGACTGCAACAACACTCTTCTTTCAAGCAGCCTCATTTGGTACTTTTTGACCAGTCTTGGGAGATTTGATTTTTTATAGGTAAAATCAACTCCAAATTAAAAAATTCTACTTGTGTTGGAAAGTAGACTCAAATACCTTTCCAACAAGCTATCCTGCGCCTAATTCTGACATCGGGAAGGCCTCCAAAAGCCTCCTGCAAAAGGGGCATGACACTCGAAACAGGGGTGCGACCAGTTGGGCGGGGTGCGACCACTCAGCGCCACTCCCACAGTGCAATTTCAGAAGGGGTGCGACCACTCAAAGGGGTGTGAACACTCGAGCCTGGGGTGCGACCACTCAGCCTGGGTTTGCCAGAAAATTGCCAAATCGATTAAATCGCCCTCCCAAGTGCCAAATCGACCAGACACCGAGAGTTATGAGCCAAGTGATGACCATTCATCATCTACAGAGGTGGAGGTACAGCAGAGGCTTCGTAAGAAAGGTGGTCACCATAGGAGACAGGAACCTACTTCTTTGGCAGCATTGCAGGCTCGTCCTTTGGCAATGAATGGTTTTCGTTACATGTCATGTTTTTAGTTCTGTGAGAGGCTTACTCAGATTCAGCATCATAGCGAGTTGGCACATTTATTTGTTTTGCACCTTCATGATGGGCAGGTCACTCTTGCAGGGGTGAATTTTATACTATCTCCAGAGATGATTTCAGAGGCTATCGGGATACCGAATGTGGGAGAAGTGTGGCCCAAGCGCAAATTGTTGGATTTTATCTTTTTTGAGCCATATGTCAGGCCCTCATTTGTGAGCCACTTGTCAGGGGTCTTTCCTTTCAGATTCCTCCAGGCGGAGTATGCTTCGATCATGAGGTTTATCATGCAGTACTTTACATGTGAGGGAAGATTTTCACAGGTCTTCTCTTGTCACATTCGCATGTTGATGCACTTTACCAGAGTGAGGATGATGAACATCCCAGTTTACTTCTTCCAGGACATTCAGAGGATGTCATCCATATTTCAGAGGCAGACCCCAGCCCAGAAGCATAGGAGTTTGTGCCATCATGGTCTGATTCAGCTTGTTGTTTCTTATCAGTTGAGGCAGCAGGGCATTTCATGGGCAGACTTCATTTCTCATGAGGTCTTTACAGCGCCATCACAGTCACAGCTAGAGCTAGAGCCCATTCATGAGGAGGGAGGTCCATCGCGCCAGGCAGACATTATTGTGCCAACACATGTTGTTTCCCCACTACAATGTACATATCAGAAAGGTCATAGAACCTTGTTTGCAGCAGCTCGACGAGTATTTTCTCCACAGCAGGTGGAAGGGGTCTCGTCGTCATCATCAGATCAGTGAGTGTTTTCTCCACAGCAGGTGGAAGGGGCCTCGTTGCCGACAGCAGCACATGTAGTAGAGAGGGGCAAGCAGCCCATGATTGAGGAGAGAGTGTCTGGTGCTCCGGTTATTGATCTTGATGCTGGTTCTCCTAGCACAGAGCTCAAGGATATCATCCGAGCGCAAAGCACCGAGATTCATTCGCTGCAGACACAATTATTGAGGGAAAAATGGGTAATCACATATTTGGAGTAGTGAAACAAACAGCTTGAGGATGAGAAAGAGTTGGATGAGCTATGGAGGATTCGAAGTGATCGAGTCATCAACCGTAGGAGGCCCGGGGACTTGCTGCCCAAGGAGAGGGAATCCATGCTTATTCGAGTGAACACACACTTAGAGGGGCTGTTGGCGAAGGCCAATCGGAACAACAAGTTGCTAAGGAACATGAAAAACTATTATTGGGCAAGAATGCATGTTTGCAAGGCGAAGATGAAAATTCTTCAAAGGAGGTTGACCAAGGTTCCCAAAGGAAGGAAGAAGACCAACCCGCTCAGTATCTTGGCCGAGGCCTCCCTCACTCACCATCATTATCTTCCTCCCAGCAGTAAACCCAAGAGATTTTGAGAATTTTGAGGCATTTTTGGCATTTTTGGGAATTTTACAGGTTTTGGCCACTCGAGTGGTCTCACCCCGTACGAGACCAGTCGTGGATACAACTCGGAACGGGGAAAACTCTTCATGATTGGATTTTTCATGCAAAAGTACACTTGACTATGAAAGGGTTTCAAATTTTGTGAAGATTTGGGCTCCCAAAAGCTCAAAATACATGCAAATTTTGACTTTCTGCCCCTTTTTTTGAGTTGCCGAGAAAGCAGTCTTGGGAGCTATTTTGATTTTTGAGGGGTCAAATCAACTCCAAATTCAGAAATTCTAGTTGGGTTGGAAAGTAGACTTCCAGAACTTTCCAACTAGCTATCCTGCACCTGATTTGGACTCTAGGAAGGCTCTCAAACAGAGCTGAAAAAAGGTGCGACCAGTCGAGCCAGAGGTGCGACCACTCAGGCAAACTTTGCTAGTTTTTGACCAGTTCGGCCAGCAAAGCACTGTTTTCACTTGGGTTGACCATTTGGGCATGTAAATGATGGATTCTTGTGTAAATTTCATGGCATTAGATACTTTTACTCTTCTTTACCTCTTCTAGAAGCTTCTTTGAAGTAAATAGTGAATATTTAATGCATGGATAGGTTTCCTAAGTTTTAGAGGCAAGTTGTTGAGCTGGCCTATTATCTAGTGACTGATTTAGAATTAGTTACAACATATCCTAGGAAGCTGAGCTCGACACCTAGAGGTGGGGGAAGAGGTTAGACCTTCTATATTATGCCTTCTCTTTCTCATTTTCATGGTTGGACTCTAGAGGGAGAAGCTCTATTGTATTGTTGACTTGTATTTCTGCAATTTGAGGAAAAGGAAGGCCAGGGTTTTGCAGACTTCATTGTGGATTCTTGTGGATTATTATGTTGATGGTGTGTTTCCTACTTGTCATTGTAAGTGTGTTTATCTGTTCCATTTCTTAATCTCTTACTGCTATTTAAACAAAAGAAGTGATAAAGTTTGTATTCATGCATGCCATGCTCAGCTTTCAATTTTGTTTAAAATTTATGTTTTCCACTGTCTAGAGAGGATTTGAATTCATTGTTTGCCCTCTTTAGCTTCTCTTCTTTCCTCCTTGATCATCTCTTTCAGCTAAAGGCATCAGCATAAACTCCTACCTTGCCCCAAAGACCCACCTGCAAAAACTGAGCTCAATCCCCGCACCCTGAATTGCACTCCTCCAATTGCCACCAAAAAACCCAAAAACTCTAAATCAATCCCCCTTATCAGTTTACTAGCCTAAAATCCTTGTTCTTAATTGGTCAACTCATCCTATTGACAAAATCCACCGAGTTTTAACCCGAGAGAGCCTTCTCATACCTCATAGGGCTAGCTACGAGGTGAAATGGTTTGATGTAGCTTTGAGGTTTGTCTATCTCAGCCTAGGTGAAATCTCAAACGCTAACACACTGCTCCGATGAAGACCAACATAGGGAACGAAGGGATGCCACCTATGAATGAAAGATGTCCATCTCCCACAATGAACACAAGCTAGGAGTACTTCCCCTCATTTGCTGTAGATGTCCTTCTCAACACACAAGTCTAGGGCCACACAAGTTGCTCCTGGTTGACCAGATTCATGAGATCAACAACTGCCACTCTAGCAACCATCTAAGTCCATCCACACAGGGATCCAACTTTGGCACTATCGTGTTGTCCTCCACCATACCATATATGCCAATTCCACATTCACACTTGGTCCACTCCCATGCTGCCTTCAAATAGACCATGAGCGACCAATTCTGCTATAACGTCTGCTCCTAATTAGGGCATCCAACGTCTATGGAGACCCTTCCACATGGATGCTAACAAAATTCTCTATATGTCCTCTCCTAATACCCTCATCCATTAGCATCCAATCATCAATCAAGATGATATCTGAAACTCCCTCTTGTTGCCACCTTGCCTTGGGATCTGTGCACTTACAAGTCTAGTTAGGGCACCCTTAAAAACCATCAAACCTTTCTCAAAACTTGGTTTATCCTTCTCCCATTGGGCTTATCTTTATTGATGTTTGTTCTATGCTCCTAAAACACTGCTTTGGCCCTTGTAATGTTCACAGAAGGCACCCTACAGATGGTTGTCCCTAACAATAGAACAAACTGATCTCAAAACCAAGGAAGAAGGACCTGTTTGAGGTGTGACATCCAAATGATGACTATGTCTGAGTTGGAGGATCCTTTATGGCCTTCTCCTACATCCAAAAAACCCTCCACATGTTGTTGTAGCTTCAGCTACCCTTGCGACCCAAACAGAATACCAAACATGCACCAAAACGACACAAAAGCAGACCTCAAACTCACCTCTATGATAATGGCTCCAATTTGCAGCAAGAACACATCCAAAATTGGTGATAAGGCATACCAAATAGGTCTCCTAAGCTTCCTCGGGCTTGCAACATCCTCCACAAGGTAACCCACACTAAATTTCAGAGATTGCTTTCCAAAATTTGTGCCGTTGCCCTTGCATCCTTGCTACCCTAGCTTCGTTTTAATTTTAGAGATCCTCCTTTGATGTAAATGCACCTTAGGATGTGTAGGAATGACCTTCAATGTCACCCCTATATATACAATTTCATGTGGTGTTAAGAAATAACTTGTGCCACTTTAAAAATGTTAAGCTGACCTCCATTTGGTGCCACATTGACCTATAACTTCACTAACAAATTCATATCTGAAGTTCTAGACCTCGAATTAGAGTGACTTTTTATGCTCCCAGTTACCCTCGGGATCCTCTATCACTTTAAATGATCACATGTCCAAAAATCATCATGGATTTACACCCACCATCTTGGGTGCAAAGCCCATAGGCTTGGTTTTCGTGCCCACAAGTGTCTTTGTGGTGCTCCAACCTTCAAACCCTCGATCCTCAAGGCTTGGAGTACCTCTGGATCTACCAAAAATCAACACTCACTCTTAGCGAGGGAGGTACTTCCAAGACTAGGAAGTAACCATCATCGCTCGATGACACTAGCCCATCTGGCATCCATCACTGCAACATACCTTGTAGAATGAACTCGACAATATCGTTAGTGCCTCCGCATCATCACATATGAACCTAAAGATCCCAAACCTCAATGTGGCTGCTCCCTCTAAGGCTAGACTCCCTATAAGGCTACATGATCTCCATTGGATCAATCCTGCAAGCACTCGTCCTCTGGGATCAAATACCACTCGTGCAAATCCCTCCAATCTCAGATATGCAACATCACGATCCAATGAAGACTTGATCTGTTATTGAATGTTAGTTTTGTTGTGCTAATTTCATTTACAGATTTATAAACAAATGCTTATCCATTTCTTCTTATGCATATGTTTCCTTAGGTTGTTTGTGTATGTAAACAAGTAAATTTTGATCAAGTTTTAATGTGACATTCATGAGAAAAATAACACAAAAGAACAATGTTGAATAGTAGCAACAAAAAGTACATCAAACCATCAATTGAACACTTAACACATTGTTTTGATGAAGGAGTTCAACCCTCCTGGACTACATCTCCTTGGTCCATCTTCTGTGGCTTGGGCCTCTGTATTAGCTCAATATGGAAAAAAATGTTGTTTACAGATATTTACTACTCTTGATACCTGTTCTAATGTGTTCAAAATGTCGAAATTAGCTAGGAACACCTTTTCCTGAGCTCCATTTGGTCGAAATTTTCTCTAGTTATGACTCAAATTGTCTTTTCCTAGGAAAGCTCCTCTAAAACTGGAGGAACTCTAGTTAAGTTCGCTAAACATGGAGAAAAAGATGAAATTGGTGGATTCCACTAAAAGCATCGCCGAATTAAACTGAAGTTTAATTAAATAAAACTCAGGTTAGTTAATAGTTAACTGCGCTTAATTAGCACTAATCCAGTTTTAACGGATTATACCGCTAACCGTTTGAGCTAACGGTTTTGAGTGGACACATGTCTTGCATTAAATGTCACATTTTCCATCGTGTTAATTGACCACCACCTAGCCGTAACCACTAGAGTTCATTATGCTCACATGAATGGCATTAACTTCACATGAATGGCATTAACTATCGTAGTCATGGTCATTGTTGGAGTCGCCGAATATAACTTAATCGTGACTGTTGTGGGTTTTATGCGTTCACATGAAATGGCTTGAGGTTGCGGTTATATGGTGTTGTTCGTCGGTTTAACGTTAACCATTTGATATAACTGTTGGCGCATTCACATGGGGAGGGCTGGCCCTCCTAACCACTAACCCCATACATATTAAATGTTAAATATATTTGGCAGGCTATACTAGTTAAGAACCAATGTGTAGCGGAGACGGTAGAGAGCCTTGGTCGTGGAGGGGAGGTCACGGGGTCGAACCCTGTTGGCTCCATAAAAATTTTGGTAAAGCCCTAGCCGGTCCTTTGGGGAGGCACACATGGCGGCCTTCGGGCTTACCACTTGTCCCCTTCTCATTGGACCTCCATTAACTAATACAAATGTACCACGTCGCTAGCCTGTGAACCCAATAAAAATATGACACTTGGCGAACCATGATTGGATGTTGACTGTATGTCGTCCCTACCTAGTCACTTGCCACATCAGTAGTATAGACTGCTGAATGTGCAGTGATTGGGCATTTTTTTATTATAAATTTCACATGTTTAGCAAAGCAAACATAACTGAATAAATTCCTCATACGAACTTGGTTTTCAGTGAAATGAGTTGAGCTAGGATCATTTTGCCGAGATAGACGCGGTCATTCAAGTTTCGAGCCATTTTGAGAACTTTGATTTTTGAGCTAAATACTGAGCACCAGATCATTCCTCCCCGGTATAAGCCTTTTGGACCCCAAAAGATACTATGAATTCTTTACCAGGTGAGGGTAAAACTCCCTCACCTTCTCGATCTGCAACCATTTGGCTTTAGAAGGCTTTTGTCCCTTAAGTCCCACTCTAAGGTATTTGACATCCCCTCTTTTCAAAGTCCTGGTTCTTCTGTCAAGTATGAGATCCTGCTGAAGTTCATCGAGATATTGATTTGGATTTAAACAGGAACGCAATAAAATACAGAGATAACCATATACACAAAGATGCAGTGGAAATTGTTAGCGCTTGGAATTCACCTAGGCTGAGATAGACAAACTCTCAAAGCTACATCAAACCATTTCACCTCGTAGCTAGCCCTACGAGGTATGAGAAGGCTCTCTCGGGTCAAAACTCGATGGATTTTGTCAATAGGATGAGTTGACCAATTAGGAACAAGGATTTTAGGCTAGTAAACTGATATGGGGGATTGTTTTAGAGTTTTTGGGTTTTTTGGTGGCAATTGGAGGGAGTGCAATTCAGGGTGCGGGGATTGAGCTCAGTTTTTGCAGGTGATTCCTTGGGGCAAGGTAGGAATCTATGCTGATGCCTTAAGTCTGAAAAAGATGATCAAGGAATAAAGGAGAAAAGCTAAAGAGGGCAAACGATGGATTTGAATCCTCTCTAGACGGTGGAAAACATAAAATTTAAACAAAATTGAAAGCTGAGCATGGCATGCATGAATTCAGACTTTATCACTTCTTTTGTTTAAACAACAGCAAGAGATTAAGGAATGAACACATAAACACACCTACAATAACAGTAGGAAGCACACCATCAACATAATAATCCACAAGAATCCACAATGAAGTCTGCAAAACCCTGGCCTTCCTTTTTCCTCAAATTGCAGAAAATACAAGTCAATAATACAATAGCACTTCTCCCTCTGGAGTCCAACCATGAAAATGAAGAAGAGAAGGCATAATATAGGAGATCCAACTCCTTTCCCCACCTCTAGGGGTCGAGCTCA
>APFE030262663.1:0-115140 GCA_000404065.3 Pinus taeda | reverse complement strand
TGCATTGAGTGTCTCCGTTCGGAGATCTCACCCTTAGCCCCGGGGGACTTCGAGTGCCTGCTCGTGCAAGGTATTTCCATTGGCATTCCAACAGTAGTTTCATCAGCATTTCAGTAGCAGTTTCATCAGCGTTTTGGAGGACTGCGCAACACTGAGAGGAGGACGCAGTTCTTTCTGGTAGGAGCCTGGGTTGAGGGTTTGTAGGAGGATTTGTGTTGAGAGGTAGAGCAGGGGATCAGCTCTTGCATATTGGAGAGTTTTGGCAGGAGTTTCAGGCAGTTTCCTGGAGGGTTTTGGAGGGTTTCATTCAGAGGCAGCGCAGAGCATAGAGGGACTGCGTAGAACCCCAAGGGGGTGATTTTCGGGGGTCGGGCATTTCAGAAAAGCTTTCTGGGTTTCTTGAGTAGAGTTCGATTCCAGAGTTTCAACTTTTTCTGAGGAGGGGAGTAGCCCCAAATCCTCATTCGATTTCCAACAGCAGCAACAACAGCAGCATGACAGTTTTCCAGCAGTTGGGACGCAGATCAATGTGAGGCCATTCCTTTGTTATTCTGAGTGTATTTCTCCACTTGCCTTGTGCAAGTCGAGGTGCTGTCCTTCTGATCACCTCTGTACTCATTCATTTACTCAGTATAATAAAATGGCTTAGCATTTCTCGCTGCATTTCTTGTGTATCTGTTTATATTTCATATGTACATTATTGTTGCTGCACTACTATTATATCTCTGTGATTTTCTCGGCTACTATACCACTTGTGCGTTTTTATGGTTGAGATTTTGCTGCGGTTTGAGGAATATTCCGGGTTAGGGATATTACATATAAATATTTACATAGTGAGATAGCTTTTATGATGTTGAGCAGAAATAGAAAAGCAATATGATTGCCACAAAATTCAAATTGAAAGCTAGATAATCATAAGTATGAAAACCTTTAAACCATGTTTACAGGTTTGAGAAAATACACATGAGCTTACAAAAGATGCTGATGGTTTATTGATTTTGAGGGAATTATTTAAACAAACAGTTCATTAATTCATTCTCTTTATAGATATTCAGTTCAGAAAGCTTATAGGAATAAATTGTAATACAATTAATCCTACCTAGTTATCTCTGCAAGACACAAGTATATGAAGAAAAACATAATGAATGACACTGGAAAAACTTATGGGAAACACAAGCTGTGTAAAATAGAATTCAGAATCCTTTGCTTCGTATTAATGATCCAGAAAGATTAATTGCATCAAATGTCTAGAAATGCTTCTTCAAGGGTGCAACCCTTTATAATTCGTGAAGAGAGTTGTTTATACAACATTGGGACGAAAAATATCCCGAACTACTTTTACAAAAATAGATTATTTACACAATCAAAAATAAAACTGTCTAATGATCTGGCATTGCTTTGGTGCTGCACTGTTTGATGACTATCACTGAAAAAGTTGAAAAGTGGTTGAAGCTGGTTGACTGTTCCCTCAGAAGCTAAATGTTGTTCAATAATCCTTAATCAAGTAAATCTGTTAATTCTTCCCATCATTTCTTATCTGGGATAGAAATCTTTATTACTCTCCTGTAGATTTCATCCATCTCAGTATAATTAGTAAAAGTGGGTTTTACCAAAAATATATGCTTGATTTCATCTAGGATAAAGAAAGAATCCTTGAGTGCTTTTACTATGAGAGATGGTGTTGGTGATCCTTTGATATTGGCTACTGAAGCTGCATGGGTGCCCACCTCTGTTAACTTCTTGACATAATCCTCAATAGGCATCAATTTATCATTAATAACCATCATAGAAGGTAAACCTTTGCTGATCAAAGGTTCAATTTTGTTGAAGAATCTCTGAACCATGTTGTTAACATTTCTTGTAGCTGAAGGATGAGATTCTTCTTAGTGATGATCTTCTTCACTTCTAATATTGTTGCAGTTTTGTCACTTATCCTTAACTCCTCATGCTCATAGTCATCCTTGGAATTTATTATATCAGAGGCAGTCTCTGTCATATCCTCTAGCTGCATAGTTATGGATTCCACTGCTTCCTGAGCTTTTTCCAAGAGATCTTTTTGATTAAATATTATCTTAATGGAGGGCCAAATCTCCTTGATTGCCTCTGTGATTTCTTCCCACATAATTTCTTTTGCTAAACCCAACTTGTTTCCTATGAAGGAATCTGTGAGTTCTTTCTTCAACACTTCCACTTGGCCTTTAAGTCTGTTTGTTTCAGTTGTGTGTGTATTGTCTGATATAGACTTCAAAAGCCATAATTCTTTGAGTTCATCTTTTAATTTATTGATTTCTCTTGTCTTGATAGACAGGTTCTGAACAGCTTCAGTAAGCTGTTCAACTCCTTCTGCTGTACCTGTTGCTGATGCAGTGGCTGTAGTAGAAACTTTGGTGATGGGAACTGCTGCAAGAGAAACTACATCTGTTGAAGTTTGAATGTTCTTGATAGCTTCCTCCTTCTCCTTAACCAATTTCTCCATCTGCTCCTCCATTTGTTTTATTTGCAAATTCTGTTCTATGATGAGTTTCATCATGTCTGACTTTTGAGTCTTTGTCTCCTCGATTTCTTTGGCCATTGGATCCTCAGATGCTGGTAGTTTTAGCTGTTTCTTTAGTGCTGCAACTTCAGTGTTCTTTTTTCTAATGAGCTCCTCTGCAACATTTATGTTTGATGGATCATATCCCATCCTTAGCACTAGATTTTCTAGGGACTGAATCTTGGCATCCTTTGCTAATGAGGAGACCTTCTCCAACTTTAGCTATGACTGAATGTTGGCCAATGTAACCTGCATTTTTGACAAACTCATAGCAGTGTTTGTCAAGGTTGAAGCAATCATCTGTCCAGTTTGTTTGTGCATCTCAATTTGATCAATTGGATGCACATCCTGAACATTGAACTCAAAAGAATGTGTTTTTGATATTGTGCTGCAGTCCTGGGCTGGGGAACTTGGGCTTGCAAGAAAGCCATTTGCATCTTCCCTTTCTCAGAGTCCAAGACTGAAAGAAGCCTTACCTGAGCGTTGGAAGAATGCTTCCAGAACTCTGTGTAAGTATTCAACTTCAATTCTTCATTCTTTCTTTTAATTTCACTAAAGACATGAAAGATGTCTTCCTCTTTATTCTTTGGAGTGCCTCCAACAATTTGGACTATTTGCTGTTCATGAGAAGTGGTAGACTGAGTTGGAGATTGTATAGACTATTCACCAGACTGTGAATCAATATTCATAGAGACCCTTTGCTTCTTTATCCTGTGAAATACCTTGAAGCCTTGGCTTGTTGCCTCTGTTGCAGGTGAAGATTGTTCTTCCCTCCCTCTCTTGGCTGCCTTTTCCTGTGGAATTGGAGTTTGCATATTTGATGTAGAGACTACCTGCTCCTCAGCTTCCTGGAGGGTATTCTCTATCCATTCCAACTGACTCTTGAACTGTTCTATCTTAGGCCTAGCTGTATGATGATATGGTGTGAACTTATTTTCCACCCTGAGTTTGGAGATGACTGCCAATGGGGCATATGACCAAGAGAAACTGAGAGAAAATTTCATTTCTTTTAGTAGCTTATCAGCTTCATCCCTTGCTGCCCTGGTATTACAAATGAAGGGATCAACTTGAGCTTTGAGTTTAAATTGCGATTTCTTTTTGGCAGCTACAAAATGTACTTCATCTGCATTCAATCTTTTCCTCAAGTACTCCAGTGCAAAGATTCTAACAGGGAGGTACTTTGGCAGTTTGTAGGGTGGAAGCTCATAGCCGAAAACCCTGATTTCTGTGTAATTCTAGTAGCAATACCAATCCCTTGTTGCAGCTTGATCTATGAACTGAATTTCTTTGACAATCTCTTCACTGATCCTTGGTAATGGAGTACTGCTCATAAGGCTAAGGGCTGGATGAATAAACAATTCTATGAACAACTTATATGTGAATTCTTCTTTCTCCTTTATCCCCATTGAAGTCCAGAAAATCACTGACTGTGGCGATCCTTCTTCATCAAGTTTCTGCAAAGAAAATGGGAATTTGTCCCCCTGAAAATATATAAATAGATACACAAGTACAAAAGCATATTTGAATACTTCTTCAGTGTTAAATTTAACAAACTGCTCATGTATGGTCTCTGCTATAAAATGACTAAAATCATAAATGACAGTAGGCTTAGAATCATAAGAAAACATGGACAAGAAACTAAGGATGGCTTCATTGGTAGACTGATCAGAGTGATAACCAAGCAAATAGGACAGGATAGTAGTAATATGCTTGGTTCTATCAGGAAACATAGATGAATCATAAGGGGGGTTTCTCTTTGGTAGAGGACTACCAAATGCTAAAAACAGTTCCAAGATTTCGGATCTCTTGGTAAAGTCCAGTTTGTTATAAGCTTCTATCAGATTTTCATGAGAAAAAGGATGAGTTGGTGTTTTTGCAGGGGCCTGCAATATTTTCTCAATTGAATAAGCGTTAATGGGACAGAGGATTTCTCCGGTAGCTGAGATAATGGCTCTCTCGCTATGATCATAGGATTCATGGCATTTCCTCACAAACTCTGGAGCTCTGTGTATTTGTGGAAAAATATAATGGGACAATTGGGATTCCCAGAGCCCAATTTCATCACTCTGGTCAATTAGATGCTCTTCCCACCAACAATAAATTTCAAATAAATCGAATTGAGAAGAAATCTCAATGATTTTGCAATCTTTGTCAACTAATGGAGTATGGTGGAAATCAATCTGTGCTTGAATTAGAGGATTTGACACTTCTACAATTGTTTTTCCCTTGGGAGGCATTTTGGCAAATGAGATTGCGGACTGTAAATGACAGAATGATAAAAAAGGAGTTACTAGAATGGAGACAGGTAATTGACAAGTGGACCTGGAAGATGTGCTTGTGAACAAGACAAGTGGCTGAGCTGTTGAGCAGGCGGGCTTGAAGAATAATCTGGGTCGCAACAGTTAACTATGTAACCTTTGAAATGTATAGCAAAATGCTTATAAAGAGAAAAATGGAGTGGAAATGTGGCGCCGAACATTTGAAAGTTGATTAATTATTCAACGGGTTAATTAACGGACATTTGGTTATAAATGTGCGGGAGCGGAAATGAATGGGCACGGATAGGTGGCCGATGATTGGACGGGAGATATGAAGTGGAATGTGACGTGGGGTGGCGGTAACGACTATGAAGGATACCACGTTTGGGGGTAAGATGGAGCGGTTTGTGGTTTTGAGATTTCAGTCCCGAAAGACTAAAAGGTACTTTTGTGGTTTATATGGGCGGTATTAAACACTGCCCATTTCGGCCCCCTCGCCGATAAACTTCAGACGGTGAATGAGGGCCGAAAGCGAGTGTGGGCCCTATGATTGCGGAGGAGTGTGCGGGATGAGAGGTGAGGTGGAGGGAGTTTAACATGTGAGCGCGGAATGAACGATGGGGTTGTGATATGATAGGCGAACGCAACGGCTGTGGGTCTGGGTGTTTTAATGAATGAAGTGATAGCATATGAATCACAAATCGCACTTTCCTCTGCCCAATGGTTCATTTACTCATGAATGATGTGATGTGATATGATCCTACGGTCAACAATCATCAGTCATCCAACGGTTGACTACGTTATTGCAAATCACACTTTCTTTCGCCCAATGGTTCATTCACTGATGAATGATGCGATGTGATACGATACTTAGGAAATAACCATTTCAGCATTTCAAACTTTCACATTTCTACCTACCCTTCTATTCCTAACATTTTTACTTATCCTTCCAGAGTGCATTTGAACTAGCAACCCAATATTTTCTTTTCATGAACAATTTATCTCTATACCTTATTTCTTCCATTGGCTCAAATTAAACTATTGAGCCAATTTATTTTCTACGTATGAGAATTAATTTAAAACAAATCCAATTATGATGCAACTGTATAATTGGATAAAATAACCTAGTGTGGCATCTAAACAAACTGCACACAACTATTATTTTTGAAAATGAATTTAGAACAAAGTAGTGGCATTTAGATTTGCAACACTTTCAGAGTTCATTTCTTTTTCTTTACTGTCTAACCCAACATTTTATTTTGCCTTCATTTTTTAGGGCATCTACCCTAACATTTTCTTTGATATGGACGTATATATGAAAATATTTTCCTAACATTTTTTATTCAATATTCTTTTTGTCCATATCCTATCTTAACATTCTGCAAATACATTTTCATTTTTTGTCTAATTTATTCTAACTTATCAAAACCAAAAAATGCTACAACACCTCCAAAAATTAATTCTTTTAAGACCCATGAATTTTTCCATTTGGAGAATTTAATTTCTCTATGAATTTAAGTTTGACTCTAATTAATTAGATTTTTGGCCTAGGATTTTAATTTGTTTTTCCAGAAAATTTAATTAATTGACACTTGAGAGGATTTAATGTTTTTTCCACCCTCTAATATTTTAACCATGGTGTTGAAGTATGAGGGGCCATTCATGAAACTATTTTTTACATAAGAATTTTTTTTAACAATTCAACCCTCAAAAGGGGAATACCCTTTCGGCTTAGACCCTCAAATTACATATCCAATCTGTGACACAATATGATCTAGTAGACCAAGTGATGTGTAATAAATAATTTAGCCAACTAGCTTAAACTATTCCCAAATCACTTTTACGTAAGACTCGATTAGAACACTAGGAATCACCTAAGACTTTGATGAAGAATTCCACCCTAGCTTTGGGGTGAGGTTGAAGGGAAAAATTCTGCCGACCATCTATGTTTAGAAACACAAATGAATCAGTGAGACGAAAAACCTCCTAGGATGAAACTCTCACTAAAATAATAGGCTTACCTAGGTTGTTACATGCATTCACGGTCTTACTAGCATCATTTACATTACATAACTTGTAGAATGGGTTTAGAATGACACATAAATCGTTGATAGATGATCTGATCTTGTTGAATAAATTGGTACTTCCGCTTCCTTGGAACTTTGACAAAAACTGTGCAATATATGGCTCGATATGGGGACACGTTGCTTCCAAGAAGTAACGTGAGAACCCTAGAATCCTGCATCCTAGAAAACAGAAGTCCATCAAATCGATATCCATTCAAATCGAAATCATCATGTAAACATAATAAATGTCAATGGAATAGAAAATTCTACTCTAACAAACTAAAACATAAAAGATATAATATAAATGCGTGAAATAAAACTATCAAATGACATGAAATAAAAGGGAGTAGGGTTAGAGATACTATACGAAACGATGCCCTATGGCACTAGATGTCATCGATGTGGATCAATCCTAGGCATCTGTTGACCGACTCGTAGATCAATAAGTTGCTTATCAGATGTCCCTTGCTGAAATATGACCCTCTTTGGTTAGTGTAACTGCTCATCACTGTGCTGCATATCTCTGTTAAACATAAATTTGTTTCTCTTTCTGCTTGGAGGAGGGGATGGGTTGTGGAATGAAGAAAAGTGACAGACCGGCTGGACAAATTCTGACTCGAAGTGCGGTGGATGACCCTGTGGCATGACTTCTTTACCATTTTCCAATCTCTTTGGAACTTCCACATGATACCTTCTCTCCACTTCTCTATATAATTTGACCATGCCACCTGCTGCTGCTGGAATAGTGGCGTAACATAGATCCATTTGAATAGAACCACCCAGATCGGATGCAAACTTCCTAGAAAGAAGCATTCCCCACACATCTGGCGCATAAATTACGGCTATGTCCACGGTGATGATCTTGTATGGGTAACAGTTAATGAGGCCTATAGATCTTTAACCACACCAAGGACTTCAACTTTTCTAGAATCCATTGAGCAAATGCTATGAAAGGTCTAGAGATTCTTAAGTTCAATTGTTCCACAACTTTCTTAGTCATAACATTTGTAGATGCACTAGATTCAAGCATGCAATTATGGAGCAAACGATGATTTATGTCCAATGTCAGGAAGAGACATTGATGGTATTCATTAGTCATATAACAGTTTAAATCCTTTAACTTGATTTCTTCATCTTTAGGTTGGGTATCAAATCTCTCTTGTTGAGCAATGCCTAAGGCTTTAAAGAATGAAGCTCTTTGTGATGGAATCTTCAACAATTATAAGACTAGAACTGACATCTTAATGTTATTGATCATGTTGCCCATTCTACCTTTAATCCCGACTTATACCTTTCAGATGGAATTTGTCTATTTTGGCTCTGATCCTTACCTCTCTGGGTATAACCTTTAATTTTTGCAAGCTCTAGAATCTTCTCCTGAGATGGCTTCTCACCATATGCTTGAGTAATGGGGTCTTTCTCTTCATTGAAGGTATTGATGGCGAAAGTTGAAGATATCATGTGGGCAAATCGACTTTCCTTGGAGTTATCTCGACTTGCGTTATGATCTTGTTGGTTTCTACTTTCCACCAAGATTCTTCTAGCAAAGGCACATGTACTCTCTTCATGGAAACTCTCACAAGGTCTGTAGAAAGGAACAAGCTCATCAATCACATTAGCAGACTCAAGTGGTGTAGGAGGCCTTTGATCATTTGGTGGATTTCTTCTTGGCCATGGATAGTTGTTGTTACCCCTGTTGTTATTATTATTTCTAGGCGGCATACTCTACATTCAAAACCTTTCCATTGTTGGTCAAGGTTGTCATTGATGTCAATATGGCATTGTTGGAGATGGCAAATATTCTTGTGACACAGGAATAACCTTGTTGCCCTAAGCATGAGATGATGCAAATTTCCTATCTATATGATTTCAAACCCTAATTTCTTGATGTAAGCCCTAGAACTAATGCTTGATATATGAAACCCTAACTATTGAAGATGCCCTAGCAAAACCTTAATTATTAATATCTACTTCTTGATACAAACTAAAGATTATTGCCAAACCCTAACCCTAAGCTACTAAGTCCCAAATTACAAACACCATATACTATACAAGTATTACCCATACAGTGAAAAGTATCAATTTGAACCATACCCTCTAAGTCCCAACACACGTTACATGATGGACGCATATAAAATAATGTAGAAGCCTTCGCTTAAAAATGAAGAGGTAATGTTGATAAATAATGGACCCCATCACAACTAAATAATTCCTGAAACGCTGATTTCTAATAATACAATTTTAAACAAATTACACATTGGATGCTGGAAGTATGAGTTTCATGTTAATGTTGAATGTGGTTATTGTTTGTGGGCTCCACTAATTCAAGTCGGCTTCAAGACATCCTTGGAGCTGAACTGTGGAGAAGACTTGGAAACACTTGGTTGCAGAATTTGAAGAGGCTATTAAAGAAGGGCATTGAGCAGCCTTAGAAGAGAATTTAAGGAACATCTTAAAGGCTATTCAAAGAGATATTGTACCAGATCTTGAAGCATTTGGAGAAACCGTTGTGAAGACACCTTGAGGCATCTTGGTTGAAGTTTCTTGGAAGCAAATTTTTGGGACAACTCTTGGAAAATCTTTTGTGGAGACTTAAAGCTTGCTAGAGCATACTTGTTGAACAGATTTGAAGCCTTGAAGAAGAGTTTGCAGTAGTCCTTCTACTTGAAGCTATTTTGAAGACCTTGTGCAAAACTTGTGCAATTGATTGAAGGACTTTTAAGACACCCTTGGTTGGAGAATTCTTGGGACAACCTTTTGAAGACATCTTGTTGTGAAGCCTTATTGAATACCATGATGCATTAGTCATCGTGAGGTGACCTTGGAGAATGCG
The DNA here is from genome assembly GCA_000404065.3 of Pinus taeda. Classification (NCBI taxonomy): domain Eukaryota; kingdom Viridiplantae; phylum Streptophyta; class Pinopsida; order Pinales; family Pinaceae; genus Pinus; species Pinus taeda. The sequence continues at coordinate 105,450 of APFE030262663.1, read as the reverse complement.
TTTGGGTAAGATGAAGAGTAGTGGTGACACCTTCTAAGAGATCAAGGTTGTCATTGATGATGTAACGTGGAGACCAAAGTGAAGACTAAGCGAAGATTGACAGGGCTTGTTGAAGAAGACATTGGGAGTCGTGAAGTATAACCAAATACATCTTGACAAAGTAAAGTGAGGGTTGGAACCCAAGAGATTGGAGTCTCGAAAAGACAAGGTTGGTGCCTTGGAAGATAGGGTTGAAGCCCTAGAGGATCAGAGTCCTCAAGAAACTAGGTTGGAGCTTGAATGAGATATAGGGTTGGAGCCCTTGAGGTTGGTGCCTCAAAATTGACAAGGTTGGAGCCTTGGAAGTCCAAGTCGGTGCTTGGAAAATACAGGTTGGAGCCCTTGAGGTTGGTGCCTCAAAATTGACAAGGTTGGAGCCTTGGAAGTCCAAGTCGGTGCTTGGCAAATACAGGTTGGAGCCCTTGAGTTTGGTGCCTCAAAATTGACAAGGTTGGAGCCTTGGAAGTCCAAGTTGGTGCTTGGCAAATACAGGTTGGAGCTTGGTAGATTTAAGATCGGTGTCTTCACCTGGAGCCCTACATATATTGCACTTGATTTATTGAAAAAGAAGAAATTAATAAAAGCATTATTCTTATTGTTCATTTTGTGTTCTAAATATAAGTGATCTAACTGGTAAAAGTAACAATTGAAAAGAAATATTGATTCACCCCCCTCTCAGTATTTCCAACATGGACCATATGCATTTGAAAGAATGGAATCCCTTTTCCTCTTAATGGTTTGGTTATAACACAGTCTGATAGCCTCCTCGTGGTTAGGTTTGAGTCTTGACTATCTCAACTCTTAACCATAGTTACAATATAGAATCTTCTAGAGTCTTCTACATAATAATCACGTGGCTAGCCCCTTTTCCATGAATATTGGGGGTTGACATGGCATCCTCTCGAATTGTTGTGGTTCAAACAAGAAGGTCAACTTCTAAGTGGCATAATTTTCACATACGGACTCCGATTGATGCGATTCTTGTGCCATTGGAAACGTCTCTGTGTGTATAATAACATGAAAAGTGCGGTACTAAAGTGCAAAGTTTTACCTCCAAAAAATGTCGTTTGATGCCTCAAAATGCTCCTAGAAGGTTTCAAACCTCGTTTTGCCAAACTGGGACCTGCCGATAAAAACCGTCATGTGAGCTAATTCCTCCACTTTTTCCACTTTGGAAGCATCAAGTTGGATAACAAACAACATAATGATCCAATCCGGATCAGTCTTACACATGATCTAAAGATCAAATTTGCCATGTTGAAGGGGCTGCTCCTTGAAGGGTTCTAACATTATTAATGGTATTAAGTCAATAGTGGGGGTGACTTCTCTGAGAGACCAAACCCACTTCTTTGATCTATCAGACAATATCAGTCTAAGAAGTTGTTGATTTCATACTCCTGCAAGGGTGAGGTAAGTTGGGCACAGGTATAAACTCATCAACTAGTTTTCTCCAAAAAGATCAAAATCTTTCATTTTGAGTATGAATTAAGGATTTATTTACTTGTTGGTTCCTCCCTTTATTTATTTTATTAGCAAGCTAAACCCTAGGGAAATTAATTAAAATTGCTAGATCTAACCAAGGATAGGTACAAAGAATTGTTTATTGCACATGTTATGCTTGTATCTAGTTGAATTATTTTGCAGATCCAAGGATTTATTGGCTGCAACATATAGGATCTACAACAAAGAGGGGGGTTTTAGTGCTTTTCCAAGTAAGTTACACTTCAAAAATCTCTCCTTTGACTCTTTCTTGTTTAATATCACTTATTTCACTATATAGAGTTGAATTTATTTCATTTCCAGCCCCATTAAAGTGAAAATTCAGAGACGGAAATTCTTGGGCCATCTTCCCCAAGAGGGTTTCACCCAAAATTTGATAAAAATAATTTTCTAAGCTTGCTGGAAATTGACGTCTCCTTTTTTTTTTTTTTTGTTTTCAGCATTGCCATAGAATGAGGAGTAGGCATCATAAGCCTCTATTTGATCCTCAAGCCTCTCCAACCCCTAACAAACTCTAGAAGTGCTTAGGACTTGTAAGGCAATGTTTTTAAAAACTCCCGACTCCGACTCCGACTCGGCTGAGGGCGACTCCAACTCCGTCCGACTTCAATATTAACTCGCGGCTCGATTACAATGACTCGGTCATTGTAAAAAATACATTAAATATTTATTTTTTATAAAAACACATAATTTTAAAGATTTTCATTCATGTTTCCAAACACACAGCATTAGAATATAGATAGAAGATAACATATGATCAAAGTAGGCTCATGAACATATCCATTATATCAAAATGGCACCCAGTGCACTGTCCAATACATACACGATGATGATATAGAGATCAAAACAAAAACACATAACCAAGGAGGCTAGAAATGGCCTCTACAACAAAAGTCTGTGACCAGTGCTACTGGCTACTGCTAGAGTTGTCAACATCATCTAGCTCAGTGTTACTTGGGAGCAGGAGCGAAAGCGGGGAGTGGGAGCGAAAATGGGAGCAGGAGCGACATTTTCAGAAGCTCCCTGTTTGGGAGCGAATCCCAGAGGAGTTCGACAACCAATGTTACTAACATCAAGATACATAGAGGGATTGGTGCTCTTGATTAAATACGAGTTCCATACCCTAATACATGACAAAATTCAATGGAAAAATTGCAATGCCCCAATCCTGAAATCCTGAAAAACTGATAAGTCTGCTGGATTTTGAATGAAATCAAAAATTCTACTTTCTCCATATGAAATCCAATGAGGCCGGAACCACCCTCAAACATCCTGAGTCATTTCATGGTAATGTTAAAAATTCAAGTAATGAATAGCATATCAATACTAGGGATCAGAGTCAGACAGGGAAACCCATGAGTCAGACAAGGAAGCCCAGGGAGTCCCCAAAAATAAAAAAAAATAAAAAAAACGTTGTTTTTTTGGGTTCATTGGCCGCTATATGTAACCCGGCCTGGTTGATATGGACTCGACCGAGCCGGTCAGGTTAACACTGAGCCGGCCGAGTTGTGTAACAACTCGGCTGGCTCGGTATTAACCCGACTAACCAAATCGGTTCAATGGCCGGGTCACAAAATCCAAAGCTGGCTCGGACCAACTCGGCCGAGTCGGTTCCGCACTGGCCGTTTTTTAAAACACTGCTTGTAGGGTGGCTGATTTGGGCTTTAACAGGTTACTTCCCCTGCTTTTATGCATATTTCATAGTCCTATTTTACAAGACAACAAGCTATTTTGACCCATCAGTCTCTAACCAGTTGTCCAAACTAAAATATAATTACATATTTGGTTAGAGTGAATTTTGTAGGCCAAATCCAACTAGTTACATTCTATAATTCTTGTATTTTGATACTTCTAAGTTTTGTTGTTTAATTTTCTATTGTACAGTGAAATTAAAAACTAGCTAGATAGTTCCGAGAGATTAATGCCTCCTCTTCAAGTGACCTCATTTAAGGCACTGATGTTATTTGGGATTGTTTTGGGTTATCTTTCAGACTCCTTCCTTGACCATTTAGGAGGTTGTTGGGTCTAAACAATGGGGGCTTGGGACGAGGTGAAAACGGGTCCTTGCCTTGTGTGTGTCCATCCAACAGATTGCAAGGGCCTTAGTAGCCTTGCTAATCATATCGGCACAGTTACCCACCAAAAGTGGGTACCCCTAGGAGAAGCTTTTCTCCTATTCATCTTCTTCCAACCGACAACCAACATCCCCTGACAACCACCTTGTAGACGATGTGTTGTGGCACTAGATCTCCGTTGCCTGCATTAGTCATATGTTTCCTTGCCCATTCGTCAAGAGCACATGTTAGAAGGTGGGCAATTTGACCCAAAAGGTATGTTATTCATTATGCAATCGAGTGTTTATGCTTGTTTTTCATTTGGGTGTTTGTCATAGATTATTGGGTGACTGGGAAAAAGGAAGGGCTTTCACTGTGGTTTTGTTCCCTCACCTTAAATGGGGGTTAATCTTCAAACGTAGTCCAGCAGGATCTCCCTTATTGGCCTATGTATTTAGGAAGGGCACTACTTGGGAAACCCCGATTTTGGTAGCGTGGTCCTGTTTTCTGATTCCATATCTATCACTTATGTCCTCACATTACAAGCCCTTTTCACTATTGTCCCTTCTTCAGGCCCACATGACCATTGGGTCCATAGGGCACCGACACACCCCCTCCCCTTGTTCACATATCTGAGACGAGCCTGGAAATGTTGAAAGTTAAAAGCATATCATGGCTAGAAGCAAGAAACAAAAGAAAAAGAAAATCACAAAATGCAAAAGATGGTCAGGAAATTAATACTAACACGTGTAAAAGTTAAGCATGAGCTCTATCGTTATGGCCATCACCCTAGATCATAGGGCCTTGATTGCCCCATCACATCATAAAAGGAACCCATGCACGTCCCAACCCCTGGTGGGTGATGAACTACCCCACCTTTTAAGGGGGTAATAACTGTTATGCATCATTCACAACATGGTCTCATTTCCTAGAGCTTCAAGCAGTAATACAAAGAAAAATCAAGAAAAAACAAAAGGAAAATAAAGAGGAGTGGAAAAATAAAGGCTGGGGTAACTCATGCATTCACGATTGCTCCCTCCTCACGTCTATACACCCAATATGTGGACTTCCTCATTATTGTTACCCCTTTGACCATGGCATTTGGCCCTGAGCCCCCTTTATTCCCATTCCATTCCATCATTATTCACATGCCACCTATTGATTGAAGGTACCAGGGACATGTCTTTCCCCTTAAGGGTCGGGAACACCTAATAGGATCGTCTATTAGCCACTTCTACATTGGGAGGTAACATTATTATGTGATCAAAGCCCCAAATTTGGAAGAAAAGCCCTATATGAAGTGTCAATTTTCCCTTGATTAACAAGCTTGGTTCACTTAAATGCACTAATATTTAATTGTACCTAATGGTGAAGATGGAACACTGGGCATTATGTGTGATTGGCAGGTGGCATTAATCATGTTCTGGGCACCTTAATCGGGGCCTAGGACCACTAGAGGAGCATTATGGCATCCTACTAGTAAAGTGTTAAGAGCCATGGGACTCTTATCATTTGCATAACATCACTCCATTCCATGGGCACTTACAACACCCCAACAGTCTGCGTTTTGCACCACATTATTCAATAGATGACGCACTTGGACCAGCATGCCCCCAGTCGGCTTAGGAATATATACGGGTTTTGGCGACTGATCTGAGGCCCTGATGAGATTTGTCTCACCCCTTGAGACATGGGAGGACTAGCACCATCCTTTGAGCCCTTAACTTTGGAGTAGAACTAGCCTATTCTATCACCAGGAGACCCATGAGACCCATTTAATGCCCCAAACACAAAACTGGGGTCCACATGATGATTTACATGGAGATTTAGGTGCCAACCCCTAGATCCGAATTTTTGGAGCCCTCTGCACTTAAAAAAAACTTGGCACTGGAGGAGCCCAACGCATGCCCTAGAAGGGCCTATGCACGCATTACGTCAACATTTCAACCTTTTTTGAGGGTTAATTCTTATGTTTTACATTGGCTATGAGGTTGGCTTGTAACCTCTCCTAGTTTTTGCCCATTATTTTATAACTTGATGGGCTTTAGGCTAAAATTAACGATCATTAGACATGTATAAATAAGAGAGAGCTGTTTTCACTCTCTCATCATCATCACTTGGAGAATTCAAACCTCATAAGAGAATTCACACTTGTTTCTTTGTAGCTATTAGAGATTCGTGGAGTGCATTTTGATGTGTGGAAACTAAATTTGGATTGTCTTTGGAGCTATTTCTTTGGTGAATGGATGGATATACTACATCTTATCTTGTAAGTTCCTATCGTTGAAGAATTTTATTTTGAAATTGTCTAATATATGGAATTGTTGCTTCTAGATTATACTTATTTGTGCCCTAATTGGTTGAAAATTAATTTTAAAGGCTATCTAGTTGAGAATTGCATAGGTTACTCATTGTATAACATGTAATGAATGTTCCTAGTGGAGGAATTCTTATAACTCTCCATAAAACTCAACTAGTATTGGAATTTTGGTACCTAGGGCATCAAATTGCGACCTATGTAGCAAAAAAATAGGCTTATCTAGAGCATCCTTGAATCCATATGCCTAAAGGTCAAGGCATTAGTCCAAGTCTTTGGTGATCACCCTTAAACTTTTTCCATAATTTTCTCTCTTCAAATTCGGTCCTTTTAAGGCTGGGGCGAAATTTTAGGGAGGAGGTTTTTTGGTGATTTGAGAGCCTAAACATCAAGGGATAGGTCTAGGCTACCTTACCTATCAATTTGGTGGGCATCCACTCAAATTTCATCCATAAAATCTCTTGCCCTAGGTATTGCTTTAAGAGGGAAACCCTAGTTTCTTCTCCCTCAACTCGAGGACTTTCTTGAGGGTTTCATGAGCCTTGGATTAGCTGAATATTATTGTAAGAAATCATTTCCCTTGGGCCTTGACCTTGTGAATACCTATTATTATTGAAAAACCTCAAAACCCTAGGTCTTGACCCTTGTTTTCTAGGGCTTTTCTTTGAGAGTGTTTTGCTTCTTTGAAGCCTTGAACTATTGTTGTGTCTCTTTTTGTAATGAGCTCTAGTAGGGTCACTTTGCACCTTATCATTACCTCCCATTGGTGAAAATCTGTAAAGAGCAAGGGGTTTTGGCTGAGGTGACATTGGGCCTCTACCCCATTGTTAGCACTTTGTCTAGCTCTTGTCTTGTAAGGTTTCCCTCTGTAAGGCCTGCTAGATTTTGTGGTAACAAGCACCACTTCCAAAAAAGCCACATCCTAACCTTTGCATCCCTTGCCTTCTCCACAATTGTTCAATTAGGTTCAAACTCCTTAGGGCAAGCACAAACGAAATGAAATGGAATCACAACAACTAGTAAAGCCAAGAATTGATTTATATCTTGCTGAATCATATGATCAAAACTACATGTGTAGATCCCTATATAAACTAGTGGATAATAGTACACATGCTAGCTAAATATAGATCTCAAAGTGCTTGTGAAAGATGTTGATTTATTATGTAGCATGTATGGCATCATCTAGATAGAGCGAGTTCCTTTTTGAGCTGTCTTTGACTGTCCTTGAAGGTTCAAATTGAATTGACGGGCATGCATGCATATTTCTATTTTCGGAAGTTTGTATCATAAAAATGGAGATTTGGATACGTAGGGAGTCTGCTTGCCTCAAAAGAACCCTTGCATGCATGTGCGTAGGCCTAAATTTGTCAAAACCCAAGCTTAGGAAGTGTGCCTTGCTTGGAGAAGATTCAACTATTTTTATGATATTTGACCTCTTGATATTCTTGGCCTCTAACTTGCCCTCCTTTTTTCAACTACAAGAAGTGCCACAAAAACCTCATGTTCACGTCTTGCATGTAATTTATTTATGGAGCTGTTTATCTGATGATGTTTACCCTCCCTTGTCTTAGTTTACCATGTGTACAACCTTTATTTTGAGGACAATTTGATGGGGATATTATCTTCATGCATGGGGGTGATTAATTGTTAAAAGTAAGCATTGAACAAGAATACTCTTTGAAGAAGAGTGCCTTGATGGAGGCAACTTGCAGCTTGTTTTAATGTGAATATTGAAAGAGGGGAGTTATTCTTGACAGAGAGAAACTTATCAAGAAATATCTACCACTTGAAATAGTTATATTCTATTCTGAGTGATGTATGGATGATGTAATCATGTTAATGGAGCACATCGCACAAGAGGGAGTTAGCACACCATGTAGAGAGCTTGACTTGCAGCTTGATTTTCTCCTTGTCTTGCCTCCAGAATGCATTCCTTGGGAGATTCTTCTTTCCTTATATAAAGATGAGTTAGAGACTCTTATGCATGAGATTTGGATTCTTTCTACAGGTTTCAGGAGTTGTTCATGACCACATTTATCCATATTTTCCAAACTTTATAGTAATTCTATGACTGCAGACCAGAGATTGACTGGGCAGTTCCTAGTTTATTGCATCTATGTTTGATTTCTGGCTCACTATGCTAACATATCAAATGAGTTTTAGCTCTTAGAGCTTTTGAGGTTCTTTCCAGTATTCCAATCGTGTCCTGGGGCTTCTGTTCTTATCTTTATGCATTTGTTTTGAGTTACTCTTTTACTAAAAGCAAATATTCTCTGTTCTTTACTTCTTGTTAATGCTGGAACTTAATTAAGAAAACTAATCCCACTCTCCTCAGTTTAATATACTAGCTTTTACATTGGTCTGATGTGCTTTTGGGTGCTTTGAAAAAGCTTAGCATGTTCATACTTTTTCAAGTTTATATGTAGATTTACATGCAGAAAAATTGACATACAAACATCTTTGTGGCACCCCTTTGCGGCTGGAAAGCACCTGCCTTGATGTAAAGGAAATCCGTAGATGATGGGCCTATTTTTCCTACAATTATCACTCGAACCTGTTCACCCTTTTGGGACAGATTCATGTGATAGCACAACCTTGATGAATCCTTAAATTGGAGATTCCTTTTCAAATTTCTTCGTGTTACTAAACACATAGTTTCTTCTACAATGGTAATGCAATATATTCTTTATGGATTGGACTCCTATATATGAATGCATGATCATCATGCTTCTACCACATCCTACCAAAAGTACAGGGATTTATGTATTAGATGTCATTTTCCGTTCTTATATTATTGTTCTCCCCAACTTATAAATACATAACTGATTGTTAACAATTCATTATTTTACATGCCAGGTAATAGATAAATTGCGAGAGAGATTGGGTGGATGCAGCAAGCAACCTTACCCAGCTATGTATTCAAGCATCTTTGGGGGTATTACCACTGATCCAACAATAATGGTAATTCCTATTGATGATCACATGGTCCACCGAGGGCATGGTGTGTTTGACACTGCTATGATAATTGATGGGTAAGGTATTATGTATTCATGGTCTATTTCAAAGTTTAACAAAAACTTTTAACTTGATGATAGGCATTTTGTACTTTAGAACACCATTGCTTAAATTTGATATTTTTCTATATGATCATGCCAATGTCTCTATTCCCCTCTTAGATTTTGAATGGATATATATATGCGATAATAAATATGGTGCTAGTTTTTTTGTTTTTTATTTTATTTAAAGCCTAGTCGACTAGGTTGAGTGGTTGACTACTTTGAGCTTCATGCAGGAGGTCTTTGTTGGAAAATATGGTAGCTATGGTCGGTATTTTCATCATGAAGAGATTGAAAATTTTGAACTTTTATTTTTTCCTCCAAAATATATTTGAGTCAGTCTCCTATTATTTTAGGTCTGCTGGGCCTCCAAGAGGCACCCATTTGACCCCCTTGGAAGTCTATATAAATGAGAGGTATCCTCCTCATTTGGAACATCAACCAAAATATCTTGTTGAGCTCTGATCTAGCCAAGTTGGGAGCAGAAAGAAGAGGCCGAAATCTGAAGGAACGAAGACTTGGCAATTTGCTTGGGGTCTCTCTTGTTCTTGGTTACTGGTTTGGCTATTATCTTACTATGGTTATTAACTTATTTCTGATGTATTGGGGAATTTGGAACTCTCTCTCTCTCTCTCTCTCTCTCTCTCACAAGGAAAGAATTTTCAGGGTTTTCCCCTCGTGGGTTTTTCCTTGGCCTCAGGCCTAAATCTCTGTGTCCTTTTGTTTCATTGTCTCATGGTTACTTTACTGCTCTTTCATATTTTATGGTTGAAATTTTCTTCCGTGCAAGTGCTTAATGATATTAAAATGTTACTAATGCTAACTAATCATTGGAAGTAGTTACCTATTGAAGGAAATTACTTTTTTAGCTTGTGTGACCTAGAAAACTCAGCATAGTTGAAGAGCAGTTTGAAGGCAAGCATTCTTGTATTCATGTTCCTGGACCAAGATTCTAAAGGTTATAAAGAAGCCGAAGTCTGTGACATCTCATCTCTGTGACGTCTCTTGTAGCACAATTCGTCCGAGCACAATCCAAGACTGTTCTAGGCATTTAGATCAAGTTTAGAAAGGTGAAGAAATCTCATTGCGAGTTATCTCTGTGGTCTATTACTTGTAATGACAATTGTTTATTAAAGTGAGCATATTATGTGAGCTTCCCTACATTTGTGTCAACCAAATTTCCTGGGGGACCACTTACCAGTGGTTATGCGAGCTATTAAGGCACCCTTCCGGATCTCTTGAAGTTATTTTGCTTTCCTTAGCATAAAATTAGAATCCTGTGATAAGTTTTCTTTTAAGTCTGGAATAAAAGTCAAAGCAAAGAAAGAAGGGTCTAAACTCTCATTGAGGCAGAGAAGTCCCTCCTTGATAGCACTTACCTTTTGTGGAAATTGCAAACCCGTGTCACCTATATTTTATGGACATTTGCGAGCTATGTGGTTCCTTCTTATGTGAGTTGCCTCAGTGGCATCCTATTATCTCAAGCATGCTGAGGAAGTATGCGAAGTAGGCGAGATGTGTGGCATGAAGTATAAGCTTATCATTAATATCCATCTCTGTGATGTGATGAGCATCTTTGTAATGCGTGTTACCTATCTCTATCCTAATGCACGTAGTTTATATTTGCAAATTTGAGATTGTATACTTGTAGTTCATGTGAAGGTTGTTACTGTGAGGTATGATCAAATTCTGGGTCCGTTAAAGTCCGTTCTATGAATTATAATAAAGCAAATTTTGAGGAGGAATACTAGCTCGCTAAGGCATTCGATTTGAATCTTCTGAGGTAAGTGATCCAAACTCTGCACGATAGTTTTATTATGACATTATGTCAAGACTAAGCTAGGGAGTGCGAGCCTTTATGGAAGGTCCTGTGATCCAAGAATCTAGTTCGAGTATTTTATCTCTAAGGAAATGTATCCAGGTTAAGGTCCAAGCTCTTCTCTGTGGCTCAAGTTAGTGAAGGTGTGCCAATAATTTTTGAAGAAGATTCACTTCTATAAAAGAAGGAAAAAATTACTCTAAAGGAAGACCAAGTTTGAGCATCAAGACACGATATGGAAATTTTTGAAGCACTTTATTTTTGTGTAATCAAGACCAATTTGAGTTTGATACTTTGTTGCTATACATAAAAGAATGACGGCATTCAAAAGGAGCTAACCTGAATATTCTGGTATGTATTATTAACTTCTGTTTAGAATTATCCAAAAGTTGTTGTTTTTTTGAAGCAAAGTTTGGAAAGTGAAAGACAGAGACATAAAAAGAATGATCTCAATGTTGATGGGTTACTTTTGGAACCACATATTTGTATTTTGCTAATGAAAAGCTCTTAAATAATCAAACAAGAAGTCATATGAGTTGTAATTGCAAATAGGCAAGACCTTTGATTTTGAAGAATTCTACGATTTCCTAATTGAAAAGTCTAAAGTTTGTGAACCTTAGCTAGCATTAGAATTTGAACTAGTGTGGACATAGGGGATCATGAAGTTGAGATTTTCAACTTCTGCTAAGGAAGTTATAAAGATGTCAAAATTCCTGAGAAGTTGCATTGAAGTAAAGCTTATCACAAAAGTATGAAGGAATATGCCGTGGAAGGCTTTGTCATGTACCTTATAAGTTGGGTGTCTCTGTAAAAGACAATCAATTTGCAAGTCTGCAAAGCTTCTCTTGAGCGAAAGAGTTTGCTAAATTTGGAGATGTTGCTTGTTTCTTGAAGACCAATATATCTCAGTGAAAATTCCTCCACTCTGAAGGAACCCCTACTACAACAAATCTGAATCTACTTCACCTACTTGATTTTTAAATCACATTCATCAAGTTATTCTTCTGAATACTGAAGCAAATTACTTCTGCAACCTACACTAATTAAATATTTGATCTCATGAAACAAAAAACAGAGAAAAGAACCAGATACATAGGACACACTTATATTTGGACACAATAGTCCCCGGAAAAACCCAACACGGGAAAATCAGTGCAGCAGTTCTGAGGGTTTATTATTATGCAGGAGAAATCTCTGAACACAACTCTAGGATGCTCATCTAACAATCTTTTACAGAGAAAATACTCGTGGAAAATCTGAGTGAGTTTTACCTCACTTCACGAAGTAGAATTCCGGCTGATTCGGCACAAGGCTGGCTGATGTAGGAGCATCTAGACCTAGCCAGCAATGTGATGGTGTGGTCACATGTTGTGGCTAATGGAAGTTTGGAGGAAAAATTGGTTATTTAATTTGTATTAATTTCAAATTATGTAAGTAGTTAATTGTTGCCTAATTCTGAACAGAATTGGGAATAAAATGGCAAGTGATCCTCCCTGCGTGGAGATCAAGCCAATTAGCTATATTGATTAGTTAGAGTAGGATGTGATTTCTAAAAATATTGTGAAGTCCTTCATTTGTCGAAGGAGATGGTTAGATAGAGCATATATGTGTTTCCTTTCTTTTCTGAAAAGGGAAAGATACAGAGAGAGGATTCACGAGGGAATTGTAAGCCTACGGGAAGATTAGGAACAGAGGCCACTAATTGAAGAATCAGGCCAAAGAGGAAAGATTCAGGAGAGCAGAATAGTGTGTGGATTGTAATTGAAACAGAGTTCTTTTAATTTGTGTCATCGGCCAAGGCTAGACTCTGTAATCGTTTTATGTTGAATGAATTATATTGTGTGTGTGAGATCAATTATCGAGCCTGCGAAAACCCTCGCTGTGCTTTTGTTTCCTTTGTATGCGCCTAGTGTTTGTTCCTTTGCTTTTTTGTGTTTCACACGTAAATCACAGAAGTGATAGAAGTCGGGGCTTTTTATATAAACCTCAGTGTCTGATGCCGCTTTAATCCTGACCATTGGATCACCATATCGGGTCGCCGAAGCTTGTTTGCATAGTTTTGGTCCCGCAAGCTTAAGTTCAATTTACACTAAGATTTAGCGCAAAAACACAGTCGGATCCGAAATCCGGACTTGAAAATTTATGGACAGGGACCTATATTCTTATCGGGTCCGTAAGGCAATATCGCAGCGGCGATTTTATAAACAGTAGTGAGTTATCGGGCGGAGGAAAGACGGTAAGTGGTAATTTGGAGTGACCGCCCGATTCCATTAGTCAACTGACACGTAGCATGCGAGGAGGGAGAGAAACCGCTTTTCGGGTAGGTATCCTCCGTGTTGCTTGTCCACCCGAAGTCGTTGTAAGCTTTCCGATCCGTTAGATACAGATCTACGGTGGAGGACTATCGGGTAGGTTTGCTGGTCGGGAAAGATCTGGCCGTCAAATCGGGAACCGGATCGATGGTCCAGACCTAATCACATATCGCAGAGTATAGTGGACGGTGGACGGAGGTGCAGTGTTGGCAATGGCCGATATGCGATGTGGCGATATGCCGATAGCTATGAATCGCTGATCAGAGATTGGGGAAGTGGAGATCGGAGAGTGCGGAGGTAGGTTGGAGTAGGCAGAACCGATGATATTTATAGTGGTGGATGGATAAGTTTTGAAATCCGGTTATATGATTGGAGCGGGATTTTCCCTTTGTCCTATGTATTTCAATAAAAAGTGTTGCCAGGGGTTTTTAAGGCTTGCGATATAAAACATTTCCAATAGTGTAATGGTTCCGATAGTTCAAGTGGTCCCATTTCCTAAAGAAAAAGCACTAAGCTATGCTTCCAATATATATATGAGGGATGGAGCTTTAAAGGCTCATCAAGGGTGAATGGTTCCGATAAGGTGTTTAGGGTGTGGCAGCCATATGGTTGCATCATTTTTGGTATCAGAGCAAAGATGTCTTGCTTATGAATATTCTGATTACAAAGATATGAAAGTAGCAGCAGTTGAATGAATGGCAATGTTGGGCACAAGACTACAGCAGTAAGACTGTAGAAGAACTTTTGGGAAGTTCTTAGAGATTGTAGCAGAACCTCATTCCAGCTGAGGCTTGGAATAGATAGGGACAGAGAAGTCCTTAAGAATAGTGAGTGTAGCAACCAAAGAGAGGGAGAGAGAGAGCAAGATTGCTCAGTGCAAGTTCTAAAGAAAGAGGACTTGGAGACTAGGAAGAGGAGAAGCTTGGTGAGAAGATCAACTTAGAAGGAAGTTGATTGGTTGCAGGTGTAGGAGCTCACACAAAAGAGAAGATGGCTATGGAAAGTCATATAGAAGGTTCAGAAGAAGGCTACAAGATGAAGGAAAAGGGTGCTCAAACAATCCATAGGAAATAGATGAGTCAAGCAGAGATTGACAAGGAAATAGATGAGATAAGAGAAGAACTATGTGTTAGTAATGCTGCTAGAGGAGAATCAAAGACAAGGTTGGGTCTTGAAGAGGAAGCCAGTAAAGTGGCCTAAGTTGTAGAGAAGGCTACAACAAGAACAAGTAAAGTGGTTGATAGAAAACCTCAGAGAAGCAGAGGTAGAAATGGAAGCTTCCATTTGTAGACCAGAAGAGGGTGAAATGTTGGGTGAAGAGGATAATGAGAGGTCAGCTGAAGATCTCATGGATTGTTGGCATAGTTCACAACAATTCGAAGATATGTTGACAAGGGGAGCAGATGAGGCAATGAAGCCTTGCGTTTTTAATTCTCATAGTTTGTGTATGTTTGCAGGATATGCAGAAGATGATGGATAGTCTGGTGAAACTGTCACAAACAGGAATGAAGCTCTTGAGGTGAAGTATGATGGAGAATTCCTTTTAGAGGAAAAAGGTGTTGATTTATTGTAGCAGAAAGAGTTCATAGATGAATTTCTGTTTGGTGTAAGACAATCAGATGAAGTTGATATGGACCAGAAGTCTAATGAAAATGCCATAGAGATATTCCAAGAAGGTAAGCAAATGAATTTGTCTGATGAAATTGATGAAAGAACTTTGCAATATGATAGTGCAGAAAACATGATAACTCAGGAGGATTGCCAGGAAAAGAATGAAGCTGAGAATGGAAGTTGTGATGAACTGCTGGAGAGATTTCACATGGAATTATAATTCTTGGAGATATTGCTCAAGGAACCTGAAGGAGAAATGAAGCTTTCAGAACCTGATAAAGAAAAGGAAATGGTTACTATGCATGATAAGGATGAAATGTCTCTAACATTTATAGAGTTAAGTAAATGTTTAGACTCTTTAGTTAATGATGTGATTGTAGGTATGGAAGACAACATTAATAAATATGATGCTGGAATTAGAGAAATTGAGCAGAGATTATTTGAAGGTGAAATGGAAGATCAGGAACAACAAGGAAGTTATGTCCTCAGAGACATGAAGGAGACAGAAGAATTAATCCAGCAAGATAAAGATGGAAGGAACCAAGAAAAGGAAATGGTTACTATGCATGATAAGGATGAAATGTCTCTAACATTTATAGAGTTAAGTAAATGTTTAGACTCTTTAGTTAATGATGTGACTGTAGGTATGGAAGACAACATTAATAAATATGATGCTGAAATTAGAGAAATTGAGCAGAGATTATTTGAAGGTGAAATGGAAGATCAGGAACAACAAGGAAGTTATGTCCTTAGAGACATGAAGGAGACAGAAGAATTAATCCAACAAGATAAATATGGAAGGAACCAACAATTTAAAAGAGATGATCAACAACATGAGAATGAATTTGAGGAAGGCATTAGATTGCAGAAGTATAGCAACTGGCAACAGAATGAAGAACAAGAGATTAGTCTAGCAGTACAAAGGAAGACAGATGAAGACCGAAGATACAGATGGAGAACGAAGAAAAGGGTCAAGTGGAAGCTATTGCAATAGAGGTAGAATGGGCAGTTGATAAGTGAGTTCAGGGAACTTGAACAAATTCATATTGATTTGTTAGAAAACGAGAGACGCAAAGGAATGGAGTCACAACAAGAAGGATCTGCTGAAATCCATAAGATCTATGATGGAAGTTTGGTGCTTAAAGCATCAAAAGAGGATGAAGGATCTTGTATTTTAAAAATTGATAATTGTTGTGTGTTTGCAGGTCATGTAAACTTGAGGGAAGACAAGCAATTATTGGGAACTGTCATAACAATAGGTGGAAAGATGACTACCCACAGTCATATGAAGAATAAGGAGAGAAGTTACAGTCAAATGAAGGAAGATGTCCAGTCAGATGACATCCATAGGATAAGTCAAAAGGAGGATGGCAAAGGAATTATTGAGATCAAAGAAGTGTTTGGAATGGAAGAAATTCATTCATATGAATATGGAACAAAGAGTTTTCTCAAGAAAACTGATGAAGCTAATACAAACCAAATGGAGAATCTTATGGTGTATTCAGAAAGATACACTGAAGTAAGGCAATTGTTTAGTGTTGTCATAAGTGAAGGGAGAAGTAAAGATATGATTTTTTAGAAGTTAGAAGAATGAAATTCACATAATCTTGTGATGCAGAGGAAAGAGCAGCTGTTAAACATAGCTGTAGTGAATTATACAGATATCAAACAACTATTGAGGAGTGAAGCCAAAGGAGAACAACTACTGAAGGTTGATATAGAAGACTTTGTAGATATTAAACAGTTATTGAAGCTTATTGACCTTGAAGAAAGCCAGAGTAAAGAAGGACTAGAGACAGATGTTGCAAACAATGAAGTTAGTGAAGATTGTGCACAGCTCTTGGGAGAAATTCCAAATGAGATGACAAATTTGTGGCATAAGTCAAGTCTTTTGGAGGAGAGGCAAGGAAACCAAGGAATAAGTGATCAGATTGCACAACCAGAACTGAGTAAGAATGAAGTTGTCATGGATGACAAATATGGAAAAGAAGATGTCAGAAATGTTGGCATAATGAGGAAACAAGGTAAAGCACTTGTGTTTGATGAATTGATTGATTCTGGTGAATATTTGTATGCAAGAACAAGGCAATGTGAAGTCAATTTGAAACAAGGAGTCGATTCTGAAGATCAGATCGAAGTAAGGAAGGATGAGATTAGAATGTCTCAGAAAGATGGAATGATGTTGAATTTACAGTATGGAATTGTTGAATTAGAGATGAGCTCAAGGGATGATAGTAACAGGATTACTATTGTACCACAAAGAGTCATTGATGAAGAAGAGGTTGAAGATGACATTTCAGAAGTAGACAAATATGATGCCATGATCCTTAAGGGTGCATAAATTAATTTATTTGAAGAAGAGGTATTCCAAGTACCTAAGCAAGTAGAAAGAATTCTTAGTTTTCAGGAAATTTGTGAAATTGCAAGTATATTGAGAATTGAAGTAAGAAGTGGTGAAGCCATGAATGAGAAACCAGAGGAAGGAACTGGAATTATTGCAGGGGATCAATGGAGAAGGCATTGGCACAGGGATTATGATGTTCTTATGCAAGAACACATCCAGTTGCAGGAGAATAGTATTCATCATCTGAGAAGTGAAGTGGAAAAAGAAATTGATGAGTTGTGGAAGCTCATAAAACAACATTCCAATAAACTGAATAGAGGACAAAAGAAGGAAGGAAGATTGACTGGAAAGAATGATACAGGTGAAGGTAATGGTAGACTGCAAATTAAAGTGTGGAAGTTTGGTATAAATTGTGATGACGAGCAAAAAGCAGCAAGATACATGAAAAAGACAGCAGCAGACAGTGAGAGCATAGCTAGTGGGGCACTGCAACATAAAGTATGGAGACCTGGAGAACAACAAACAACAGCAGTAATCAAGGACAAACTACTGAACAAAGTATGGAATCCAGGAGGACACAGATCAAAAGCACATGATCAAGAGATCATGATTATTTTTAACCTTGGGAGTCTGATGCAGGAGCATCTAGACCTAGCCAACAATGTGATGGTGTGGTCACATGTTGTGGCTAATAGAAGTTTGGAGGAAGAATTGGTTAATTAATTTGTATTAATTTCAAATTATGTAAGTAGTTAATTGTTGCCTAATTCTGAACAGAATTGGGAATAAAATGGCAAGTGATCCTCCCTGCGTGGAGATCAAGCCAATTAGCTATATTGATTAGTTAGAGTAGGATGTGATTTCTAAAAATATTGTGAAGTCCTTCATTTGTGGAAGGAGATGGTTAGACAGAGCATATATGTGTTTCCTTTCTTTTCTGAAAAGGGAGAGACACAAAGAGAGGATTCACGAGGGAATTGTAAGCCTACGGGCAGATTAGAAACAGAGGCCACTAATTGAAGAATCAGGCCAAAGAGGAAAGATTCAGGAGAGCAAAATAGTGTGTGGATTGTAATTGAAACAAAGGTCTTTTAATTTGTCATTGGCCAAGGCTAGACTCTGTAATCGTTTTATGTTGAATGAATGATATTGTGTATGTGTGATCAATTATCGAGCCTGTGGAAACCCTCGCTGTGCTTTTGTTTCCTTTGTATGCGGGCAAGTGTTTATTCCTTTGTTTTTCTGTGTTTCACGTGTAAATCATAGAAGTGATAGAAGCTGGTGCTTTTTATATAAACCTCAATGTTTGATGCCGCTTTAATCCTGACCGTTGGATCACCATATCGGGTCGGCGAAGCTTGTTTGCATAGTTTCGGTCCCGTGAGCGTAAGTTCAATTTACACTAAGATTTAGAGCAAAAACACAGTCGGATCCGAAATCCGGACTTGAAAATTTATGGACGGGGACCTATATTCTTATCGGGTCCGTAAGGCAATATCGCAGCGGCGGTTTTATAAACAATAGCGGGTTATTGGGTGGAGGAAAGATGGTAAGTGGTAATTTGGAGCGACCGCCCGATTCCATTAGTCAAGTGACACGTAGCACGTGAGGAGGGGAGAAACCGCTTTTTGGGCAGGTATCCTCTGTGCTGCTTGTCCACCCGAAATCGTAGTAAGCCGTCCAATCCGTTAGATACAGATCTACGGTGGAGGACTATCGGGTAGGTTTGTTGGCCGGGAAAGATCTGGCCATCAGATCGGGAATCGGATCAACGGTCCAGATATAATCGTATATCGCAGAGTATAGTGGACGGTGGACAGAGGTGCAGTGTTGGCAATGGCCGATATGCGATGTGGCGATATGCCGATAGAGATGAATCACTGATCAGAGATGGGGGAAGTGGAGATTAGAGAGCGCGGAGGTAGATTGGAGTAGGCGGAACCGATGATATTTATAGTGGCGGATGAATAAGTTTTGAAATCCAGTTATATGATCGGAGCGGGGTTTTCCCTTTGTCCTGTGTATTTCAATAAAAAGTGTTGCCAGGGGTTTTTTAAGGCTAAAAGCGATATAAAACATTTCCGATAGTGTAATGGTTCCAATAGTTTAAGTGGTCCCGTTTCCTAAAGAAAAAGCACTAAGCTACGGTTCCGATATATATATGAGGGATGGAGCTTTAAAGGCTCATCAAGGGTGAATGGTTTCGATAAGGTGTTTAGTGTGTGGCAGCCATATGGTTGCATCACTGGCTAACCTTGACTATTTCTGCACTGGCTCTGTGTCACCTTCTCTGCCCTCTACGTCAACTCTCCCGACCGACAGTTCTAGCAGTTCCAACAGTTCTGACAGTTATGGATTCTGCGTGACAGGCAACTTTTTTGCGTCAGCTCTCCCGGCTATTCCGGAAGTTCCGGCAGTTCCCGGTAGTTTTGGTTGTTCCGACAGTTTTGGATTCTGTGTGACGGGCAACTTTTCTGTGTCAGCGCTCCCGGTTATTGCGCTGCCTCTCTGCAAGCTCTCTCCGCTACTCTGTTCTGTATTTTCCGGAAAGTCCTTCTCCCGGATTCTCTTTGCCCCTCAGCTACAAGATCTCCCAAATCAATTTTCCTCCTGAGAATTTCTCACCCCAGAAAATCAATTTCCTCAATCTCTGTGTGTGTGTTTCCAAATGAACCCCAAGCCTCCATTTTATACTTTTCTTGTTGAGTCTTCAATGGCAGAGATTAAGTCTCTAATCAACGGCTAAGATTAAAACATGACTTGATCTGCCTTCTAGATCTTTCTCACCCATATTTTGATTAATACCCATTAATATTTTAATTTCCCTAAATTTAGACTTAGGAACTCCATTAAAAATATTAATTATTTTAATAGAATACAATCTGGGTGGAATCTCACCAAACGTTTTCTAGGTTCTTTAGAACTCACATGCTTTAGTCTCTCCACCAATTTTCAAGGCTAGAGCACCTTTGATGCTACCGAAAACTAACACTCCATCTTAGCAAGGAAAGTGCTCTAGTAACAATATCCACTTGCACATTGCTTTGTTTTTGAAGAACCTCCTTTCTGCACTGCTGCTGCCACCAACATGTTGACCTAAGTTGTCATTGATGTCAATATGGAAATATTCTAGATACTAGATGACCCATGAAGGGGAAGTAGAGCAGATCCATGAAGAAACAGGAGCAAGACCATCAGGAAAGCCAAGCCATGAGTAAGAGTCTGTTAACGGAGGAGTTAACAAAGGAGGCATATCAAAGCTATCGCTTATGCTTAAGAGTATTGCAGAATATCAGAGCAAGAGAGGCATATCAGAAAAGACAGAAGCCATCAAAGTATGAAGGTATCAGAGAAGACATTAGAGCAAGAGGAGCCACATCGGAGGAGCATCGCATGTAATACATGGCCAAGAAGAATCGAGAGGAAGAAGTCATCAAAAGAGGAGTTAACATATTGAAGGAGCATAAACAGCGCTATCAGAACTATCAGAGGAGCCATATATATGCCAAAGAAGAACTATTGGAGGAGCATAAAGAAGAGTGGAAGAGTTAAAGGAGCGTAGCAATAAAGAAGAGCGGAAGAGTTAAAAGAGGCGGAGCAGTATATAATATATATATATATATATGCGCAATATACACTATTGGAGGCGGAGTTTACATATATATCGGAATACACTATCGGAGGTGGAGTTTACATATATATGTGCGGACCCGATGATATATATGTCCGGGGGCATAAACAGGGGAAGTCCGCTAAGTGTTCTGATGCATGCTTTTTAGTGTATTTAATATATTCTGGCTCTATGCCTTGCCACATTTAAAACATGCAAATTGCAATATATATATATATATTATATATATATTATATATATATATATTATATATATATATATATTAGTGCAATACGTTGCGGACCCACTACAACATTATGAAATGCTCTATTCTTATATTGCATCCGCCTATCGGAACTCGCATATCGCAAAGTACAAAGGGCAGTCACCCCTGAAAGGCAATAAAGTATGCGGACCCGCTGCAACACTGCAATATGACTTAATGCTATGTCGCATCTGCCATATCGCAAGTGCTTAAGGCCTTGCGACATTGGAAGTGTCGATTGCGATATATGTTGCGGACCCGATGGTCCTATTGTAACACAGCTTAATACTATATCGCATCCAGCAGGGCCATTGGCCATCGGCGATGTAATGAGCTCGACTTATAAAAGACTTCCGGAAGCCGCGATTGCTGATTGCGATAACGTTGTGGAGGAGCGGACCCGATGCAGTTATAGATGCGGGTGTAATGAATTTGAAGTCCAAACTTAAGCGTTTCGGTCGGGTTTTTCCATATATTCCTGTGTATTTCAAATAATTGTATTGCCCGGGGTTTTGAAGGCCAAAATGCATAAATAACAGTTTTGATAGTTCAGTGGGCCTGAACGATGGCAATTGCGATTGCGATGGTGACGTGGCATGTGGGGCCTCCTGATTGGTACAGTCTCTCTGTAAATAGTAAAGCCCTATGTATGAACGTTATTAAAGAATAAAAGGGATCTCTCTGATATTGTTTAATAAGCATCATTTCCTGTGTAATTCGTCCTTCTCTTCTGAATTAACGTGTCTGTGAAGCATTGGTTAATTCGAATAGGCAGAGGAAGCTAAAGCGACCAAAGGATCGGGAAGCCGAAGAAGCAAGCGAGCGCAGAGGAAACTACAACGACTGAAGGAGGGAAGCCGAAGGATCAAGCGAGCGTTGAGGAAGCCGAAGAGCCAGTGAAAAGAGGAAAACGACGGTAAGAGGCATCAGGAATATATAAAAACAGAGAACAAGGAAAGAAATATGTTGGTTAAAAAGATGGAAGAAACAGAGGTAGTCGTAGGGTCTAGCAGAACAGAAAAGGGCCGAAGGACCAACAGGACAGGAGGCATTCAAAGGATGAGCATCTCTATTGATTGTGTTACCCTGTGAGAGACTCAGACTTGTGATGAATTAATCATGTACACAATGCAGTCTGAAGAACAATTCTGTGATGTAATAAATAAAGCTTTATCTAACATTGTTTGACGGGAGAAGTATCCAACAGAGAAGCAGTCATGCTGAAGCATTTACTGTGACAGTTAAAACAGATGCTTGAATAGAAAGTTGGTTCTTATGCAGAGCTTAGTGCAACTAATAGTAGACTCACTAAAGCTGTGTGGAGACATTATCGGAGATCATGATTGCTAGTGCAGACTCTGTGTGGACAGTACGAAGAGTTGTATAGACTTCTTCATATGAAGATTGATTAGCATTGATGTTGTAGCATGGAGACTACAGTGAAGCTGTAAACAGACAAAACTCAGTAAAGAAGAGTTCTGAGAGCATAACATTACTACCAAACATGCCTTGACAAGAGGGTTGGAGCCCTTGGGGTTGGTGCCTCAGACGTTTGAAGGATTGGTGTCCTTGGAGTTGGTGCTCCTATATCCAAGGTTGGTGCCTTGACAAAACAGATCCAGATAGTTTGCAGTAGAGGGTTGGAGCCCTTGAGGTTGGTGCCTCAGAACTGGAAGGATTGGAGTCCTTGAGAGTTGGTGCTCCTAAGTCCAAGATTGTTGCCTTGGCAAAACAGAGTTGGTGCTCTGGAGTTTGGAGCCTCACAAAAGTCCAAGTTGGTGCTTAGCAACTGATTGCAACCATTTATATATTGTATCTATTTTATTGCAAAGATTATATTAATAAAAGCATCTATACTTGTTGTTCATCTTGTGTTCTGAATATAAATGTTTTAACTGGTAAATCAATAGTTGAAAAAGAAATACTGATTCACCCCCCCCTCAGTATTTCCAACACAACACTGTGCTGCTGTTGCTACTGTACTGCTACCCATGACACTGCCACTGCCACTACTGCATCTGTACTATAACTCCCTCTCAAACGTTGCATCTTCTATGCTGCTAACACTGCATTCGTACTGCAACTCAGTTGCTGAGAGAAGCAACTGAAAAACATCCAAAATTAGTTGAACTTAACTGTGTTCAACATAATACAGTGCATGTTGGAATCTAACTGCTGTTGATTCTGACCCTCTGAATCTTCTGCGCTGTTGCTGACTCCTGCACTATGCTAACTGCACTGCTGCCAACCTTGCTCTGCGCTGATCAGTCTCTAGTCCTCAACTACTACATCTATCCTCCAAACTCTCCACTAGATCATTTGACACTAAGTCCATCTCGCTACTGTTGAATCTTGGGCTCTCGTAGCAAGGAATTGATCCAAGAGGTGGACTCCTCAAGGATCCTGCCCACATGTAGTCCTCTTGACTACAGCTTAATATAGCCCCATCTCCCTTTTGGAGATGCATGGGCACTCATGGCAAACTCATCCTCGTCAATCTTTGCTGAAGTAGCCTTAGGATCATGTTTCTCATCCTTATCATTTTTCTTCAAAGGACACTGGGATGCATAGTGGCCCATCTCACCACAACTGAAACATTTCACCTTCGAAATGTCGTTCTTTTTCTTTGGCTTATGTTGTCCCTTTGATGCTAGAGCTGTGTTCTCCTCCTCGTTTGTCTTTGTGCCACTCCCACTGCTGCTACTGAGGTTGACCTTCACTAGGTCCCTCCTTAACTCCTCTTGTTGAAGAACCGCCCACATTTCTTCCCATGAAGGTAGTTTTTCCCTGCCCAATATGCTTTGGACAAAAACTTGCCATTCATCCGAGATTCCATTCAGGGCTATCCGCACCATTGCGGTTTTGAGGAGTGGACCCCACTACAACAAGCTGGTCTCTAGTGTCCTGAAGGCGTTGAAGATAGAGGTTCACCTCTTCTCCTTTCTGCATCAAAGTCCGCTACAACTTCTCTAAATACATCTTCCGTTGTTCGGAAGAGCCTTCATACAGAGAAGACAAGGCTTCCCACATCTCTCGGGTTGTATCCTTGCCCTGCAAGTGTGAGACCACATGATCTCGAACTCCATTGAGAATGAGCCTCTTTGCCTTCGCCTACTCGACCTTGTACTTCTTCTTTTGATCGTTGTTAATAGGAACAACTACAACACTATTGACGTAGGTCTCGAGAATATATTCCTCTAGAACAGCTAAGATTCTGGTCTTCCATATGAAAAAGTTGGAGGCTCCTTCCAACTTGTCCTGATATCTGAGCCCATGCGATGCCATCTCACCCAACTGTCGAACTGACTCCTCTGGGCATTGCTTAGCACTGCTCAACTGCTCAGCAAGTGAGAAATTCAAACTTTTTGGCGGAAAAGTTCTCCGAGGAGAAAATTCCACTTCTATGTGTCTTCGTTCTTTTCCAGTGGATTTCTGCCCTGATAGAAACTGTGCCCTTCAAGCACTGTGCTGAGGCTCTGCATCACTCCCTCTGCCTCTGCAAACTCACGAACTGGAAATTGTACCTCTCTGTCATCTCACTTAGAGAGAGATTTCCTCGGATATTCTACTAGCAAGGACTAGGCAATCCCTTCAAGGGGATTCGAATTGCTGCCAAGTGCAGCTTTCGACCTCACTGCTCAACACTGGATCTGCTCTTCCTATTTCAAAATCAATGCTCTGATACCATGTGAAAATTCCTACACTTCGAAGGAACCCCTACTGCAATAAATATGAATCTACTTCACCTACTTGATTTTTAAATTACATTCATCAAGTTATTCTCTTGAATACTGAAGCAATTACTTCTGCAACCTACATTAATTAAATATTTGATCTCATGAAACAAAAAATAGAGCAAAGAACAAGATACAGAGGACACACTTATTTTTGGACACAATAGTCCCCGGAAAAACCCAATGCGGGAAACCAGTGCAGTAGTTCTGAGGGTTTATTATTATGTAGGAGAAATATCTGAATACAACTCTAGGATGCTCATCCAACAATCGTTTACAAAGAAAATACTGGTAGAAAATCTGAGTGAGTTTTACCTCACTTCACCAAGTAGAATTCCGACTGATCCGGCACAAGACTGGCTAACCCCGACTATTTCTGCATTGGCTCTGCATCAGCCTGCGTCACCTTCTCTACCCTCTGCGTCAACTCTCCTAGCTGTTCCGACAGTTCCCGGCAGTTCCGACAATTCTGACAGTTCTAGATTCTGCATGACAGACAACTTTTCTGCGTCAACTCTCCCGACTACTGTGTTGCCTTTGCGCCAACTCTCTCGGCTGTTTCGACAATTCCCAGCAGTTTTGGCTGTTCCGACAGTTTTGGATTCTGCGTGACAGGCAACTTTTCTGTGTCAGCTCTCCCGACTATTGCGCTGCCTCTCTGCAAGCTCTCTCCACCTCTCTGTTCTGTATTTTCTGGAAAGTCCTCCCGGATTCTCTCTGCCCCTCAACTGCAAGATCTCCCCAATTGATTTTACTCTTGAGAACTTCTCACCTAAGAAAATCGATTTCCTCAATCTCTGTGTGTGTTTCCAAATGGACCCCAAGTCTCCATTTTATAGTTTTCCTGTTGAGTCTTCAACGACCGAGATTAAGTCTCTAATCAATGGCTAAGATTAAAAAATGACTTGATCTGCCTTTTAGATCATTCTCATGCATATTTTGATTAATACCCATTAATATTTTAATTTCCCTAAGTTTAAACTTAGGAACTGCATTAAAAATATTAATTAGTTTAATAAAATACAATCCGTGTGGAATTTCACCAAACGATTTATGGGTTCTTTATAACTTATGTGCCTTAGCCTCTTCACCAATTTTCAAGGCTAGAGCACTTCTGATGCTACTAAAAAATAACACTCTCTTGATAAGTGTTGGCATAAATATTTGAACTGAATGTTGAAATGTATTGCAATGACAACTCTGTTGTTACATTGTTATTGTGGTAAAAGGTTTTCTTGATTTAAAGCAGGTAGCCTTGAATGTTGGAAATAATTGAAGAGATGACATAGTCACACTATCTGCTGAGCAAGGCTATCATATCATGACCTTGAAGTCTGATCATTATTGAAAGATGGAATCTTTATGTTTATAAAGGTCTAAAAAACCCTAGCAAGGATTTGAATAAGTGAGTTCTAGGGTGTGTGAAACCCTAGGATCACCAATATTGAAATGTGATGAAGATGAAGAATAGTGCAAGAATGAATGCTCTTCATCTGACTGATGATGATAAGCGTTATGGTTTGTAAACACTAGTCTAAATCTGAATGATCATTAGGGTTTGAAATTGAAACCCTAGCTATATAAAGTGCAAACCCTAGCCAAATAACTGTTAACCCTATGTAGTCAAAAGGGTTGTGAAAGCCTTGGGCTTATCAACTAATTGTTTTCACTTAAAAGAAGAAAACCCTAGCTCCAAGAAGATTTAACATCTTGATGATGAGGTTGATTTGCAGTTTGGATTCAAAAAAATTAAAGATCAAGAGGGAGTTGTCATGATATCAAAAGATAAGTATCTTGTATTTTTTTTAGTTTTAATCATTACTAAAATTAGATTGTTTATGAACCCTGTTGCACACTTTTTGTCAAAGTTCCAAGGAAGCAGACATGCCAATTTTTTTTCAAAGGATCAAATCATCTTTCAGTAGTTTATTGAGTCATTGTAAACCCATTTTGCAAATTTATAATGTAAATGATGCTAGTAGGACTGTGTTTGTATGCAACAACCTAGGTAGGCCTATTATTTTGACAAAAATTTCATCCTAGGATGTTTTTCGTCTCACTGACTCATTTGTGTGTCTAAACACAAATGCTTGACAAAGTTTTTCCCTCCAACCACACTCCAAATCTAGGGTGGAATTCTTCGTCAAAGTCTTAGGTGAGTCTTAGTGTTCTAGTCGAGTCTTATGTAAAAGTGATTTGCGAATAATATAAGCTAATTGGCTAAATTATTTTATTACAAATCACTTGGTTTACTAGATCACATTGTGTTGCAAATTGGGTATGTATTTTGAGGGTCTAATCCAAACGGGTATCCCCCCTTTGAGGGTTGAAATTGTAAATCTTATGAAAAAATATTTTAATGCATGGTCCCTCATACTTAGACACCATGATTAAAATATTAAAGGGTGGAAAAAATAATTAATCCCCTCATGTGTCAATTAATTAAATTTTCTGGCAAAAATAAATTAAAATTCTAAGCCAAAAATTTAATTAATTAGACTCAAAATTAAATTCATAGAGAAATAAAATTCTCCAATTGGAAAAATTCGTGGGTCTTAAAAGAATTAATTTTTGGAGGTCCTCCACCAAGGGAATATTGGATATTTCAAAAAACATTGGACCCTTGGGCTTTGGTGGTTAAGTCAAAGTCAAAATTTTGAGGAAATTAGCTCAAAATAATTAATTTTGAGCTAATAAAAATGGAATTAAATGAGAAATTCGAAAATTTTTCAAAAATAAAAATTCAACGGCTAAGATTAAAAAATGATCAAGTATTTTTCGATGACCAAGATTATTTTGACAAGGATCAAGGAAACTAGCCGTTATTTTTCCACTTGGAGGATTATCTATAAATTAGAGAGTCAATTGACTCTTTGAGTCTCCAGCCATTTGATTTTGGGCTAAGAAATTGTTGCTGAAGCATTTGTGTAAACTATTGCCCCGGCTGGAACTATTTTTTCTATCATAATAAAGACTTTGGGGTGCAACTCAAGGTGTCCATGTTTAGTGATTTGTGGTATGTACTGACTACAGACTTTCCTATGTTGTGCTAATATATGATTATTTTGAGATAAATACATAGTGTTTGCAGGTGCTTCAGTCCTTGGTCTCCAAGTTCACAAATTGTGGGCAAGGATCAATTTCGCTTGGATCCTAAATATTTGTGTGGTGCATCAAATCTTCGCTAAGGCTATAGTGTGAATGGGGTTTCTAAAGCGTTTTTAGCCATCTATCAAAGAAAATAGCCACAAAAAATTTATTTCTCAAAAAAATTAAATTTTCAAAACCCTTGTTTATTTGTAAAATAATTTGTAAATTATTTTTGCTAATTGGGGTTTTGGGATTTTAAGATTTTGTATATATTTGGGGTTTGGGTGCTTTATTTTCAATTTTGTAGGTTGAATCAAGAGATCTAGCTGAATTAGAGCTAGATCTAGGCCCTTGAGGGTAAGATCTAGTCTCTAGAAAATTTTGTAGGGCTACTCACTGAAGATTTTGCAGCACAATTCAGATCTAGAAGATAATTTTTTCTGAAGCAAGGGTTTTATTTTTTAGGCCTCCCAAGCCTGGATCAAGCCTCCTCTAGCCCAGCGTCAGCCTCTAAGGCCCCTGCGTCATCCATTTAGCCTCCTGCATCATCTTTTTCGACCTCTTGGAGGCAAGCCGTAGCCTCAAGGGCCTCACCCCTCCCTTAACCCTCATGCGTTGGGATTTTAAGCCCTTTTTGGGACTGATCGTAGCTTTAAGGAGCCTCAACCCTACCTCCTGGCCTCTGTGTCAGGGTTTTAGCCCCTTTTTAGGTTTGGCCATGGGCCTAGGAGGTCTTGGCCCCCCATCTTCTCCCTAGACGGTTGCCCTTTGGGCTATCCGTGGGCTTTTTAGCCCTAGAATCCTAGCTGTCCAGCCTTTTGAGCTTTTCTCCCTCCAGCGTTGCCCCTTTTCCGCTTTCTCTTACTATTTTGACCCCTGATCTGCCCTTATAGCCTCCTCTTCCCTCAACGCTAGTCCTTTTAGGCCTAGCGTTGGTCCTCCTTGGTTTATTTTGCCCTAATTTGCTCTAGTTCCATCTTTGAAGTTTTTCAAGACTGATTCCTTGGTGGTTTTGTAGGAGAAATTTGTTCAAAAGCTTGCGTTTTTAGGTACAAGATCATTGGAGAAATTTTGGGCAACTTGGGCAAGTTCATCTTTAAGGCCTTAGGCCTAGGGTTTGATCTCTAAACCCTCATTTTGTCTCTGTTTTATTACAACAGTGATAACATTGATATAATAGCCCTAAAAACATATTTAAATTGGTCAAAATAAATTAAAATTGCAAAATTTGAATTTTCCTAAAATTTGGCCACTTGGGCATTCATCATCTAGCCTAGATCTGAATTTTTGCTTGCTAGAATTTACTGCATAACTGAACATATCAGATCTGCAATTTTCTAAATCACACATCTAAAAGGGCTCAAAAAATTGATTTTTCAGTTTGGGTAATTTTTTTTCTATTTTTTGGGCATATTGGGCATTGGTTTTAGCATCATTAGCTTGTTGATCTACTGATTTGTTTACTGCTGTTATAAGATATATCAGATCTGATCTATCACTGAATACTGAATCTTGCAATGTTCCACCAAGACTCCGGTGCGGGGAGACAAGTGCGGGGAGACGAACAGGGGGGACGTGTGTGAGTACCCTCAAATTTTAAGGAAATTTTGGGGGTGCGTCGAGTTATATAATTTTTAATTTTATATATATATATCAAGTTCATATTCAATAATGAAAGCATAAATAGACTAATAGTAATATATTGATCCACACAAAATTCAAATTCATAAGTGAATTAAATAATGACATACATTGATCCGTCCTCATCATTCATTTTGATAAATACATCATTCATATGACATACTCATCATTCATCCATACCAGGAGATTCAACAATAAAATTCAATAATGAAATATTCAAATACATTGATCCATATCATTCATCATTCATCATTCTATAATCCACATTGATTTAAAAATTAAATTCATCATTCATCATTTTAGAAGAGCTCCACAGTGGGCAAGAGATTAGAGCTCGGTGGCGGCAGGAGACCACAACTCGATAGCGGGCAAGAGAGCACAGCTCGATGATGGCAAGAGAGCACTCAACAGAGGTCAACGATGAGCAAGAGAATTTGGGAAATGAATAGGTAAGTTAACCTAGGTAAGTTTTAACTTTTTAAATTTTAGTTTAGTTTTATTTTTTATTTTGTTTTTTAACTTGTGTTTTATTTATTTTTTTAAAGTTTTTTAATACGTAAATTTTCATTATTTTATTTTATTTTATATTAAGTGTTATTAGACAAATTCGAGGGGGCATGCACTGGGGGGATGCCCAAAATCACCCCTTTTGGGGAGTCCCGTACCCCACACTTGGGAAACACACCCCTTGTGTCTCCCCACGACTCCCCAAAAGGGGTGCGTGGGGAAACGTAGCCCTAGACGTCCCCCCGTCCCGGGTGTGTGGGGTGCAAGGGTTGCGTGCACCTGACCCTAGGTGACGCGTCCCCATGAAATACTGAAATCTTGAAGTGGCTTAAAACTCATATTTTACTTTCGCAAGTAGTTGGGCATTTTACTGCTCATTGCTAGTCACTAGTGGCTTCTAATCTATTGGATCTAGGGTGTTTTCCTCACTGCTGTTATCACTTTCTTGTTGCTATCATAACAGTTGTTGGATAAGGTTGTCATTGATGTCAATATGATGTCCAAAATTGTTGAAGCAACCTCCATGAATATGGTGTCATTAATGATGGCAAGCCCTAGAATTGGTGATGAGATTTACTAAAGACCTAGGTCTGAAGGAAATAAGGATGGTTCAACAAGGCCTGGATCTGATGAATATGAGGTGATCGGATCTGTAGATTCCATGATGATGAGCCGTTTCTCAAAAATTGCAGTAGCTGCATCTGCATCTTCGTGCCATTCAAATTGGTTGACATTGACTATTGGAGGACTGTTTCACCTCATCTTCATGGGGAATTCTCACCTTACAGTGTTGCTGTTATCTATGCCAGCATGCTTGCAAGTGTTTTTCATTTCTGTATGTAGGTGCAATGTTTTCACAGAGCAAGAGTGAAGGCATTCAAATCACATGCAGCCATATATATACATTCAACATATAAAACATTGTAGCTCATGCTTAACTATTGAAGTTGCAACATTCATATTGGTTATGTACTACATGTTTATAAAATTCTACTCCTCTTTAGCTCTTGGAATCAAACACTTTCATGGCTGAGCATAGACTTAGTTTGATTGGCCTAATGGTTAGGGGGTGAATCAAGCAACGCAACAAGAGCGGAGACTTGACTAGGGACTTGATAAATTATAGTATCAGGCACACTGCTTCTCTAAATACATAGGTGGTCTTGTCTCACAGTCACCCTATCTGATAGTACTACTTACATTAATAATACCCTCCAAGGGATTGTCATTTTGATGTGGTTACATGTTCTCCATTAAGAGAACAAAAGCGTTTAAGTCATACAATCATATACATGCATGAATAAGTTTGTGTGTTAAACTCTCTACAAGCTACAGGTGTTAGATTTATTTTACAATCTGTGAACTAAAGCAATGAAAATATTTTACTATCCAGTCAGAGATTGCAAGTGGTATACATTATAAGGCATTTGTATGTCCCAGCAGACAAAACCACAACCTGAATTTCCAAGACTGTTAAAAGAAGATTCATCTCAAGATTGTAGTAGCTTTACATAGAAGGTCAGCCCAAAATACTTAAATTACACTCAATTGACAAGGCGACCCTCATGTCGGCTCCTTCCTTAATCAACAGACATGTCTTTTCATATATTCAAACAAATATATATATCAACATGAACTCGTCCATTTCTGCTAAAAAAAAAATCAGTTAAGGGAAATTTTGATCTGAGGTTTTAAAGGAAGATTAGAAGGATGAGGATCAGTGCTTTCTATTTGGGAAAATAAATTCGAACTTGTGACTGCTACTTCAGACCCGTGGAGTGGAAACCCTTCTGCAATTCGGACCTGTGGAAATCCTTCTGCAATGTGGACCTTTGGAAACCCTTTTGCAATTCGGACCTGTGAAGAATTCAGAGCTCGGATCTCTTGCAGAGAAATTGAGGCCTACCTCGACCTGTATCTGTGGTACTAAGGCACATGGTTCAATCAGTCTTGGAACTTCAAAGCACACAACTTTGGGTTTTGGAGCCCTAATGCAACGGTGCAACAAACATCAACTGCCTAGGCAAACCAAAACCAAAGTCTGAAACTAGATTTTTTTTGTGCGAGCCAAAAAATTGCTATGTACAAACCGAATAATACAAAATCATTAATCATATATGTCACTGCTAAGCAGTGACATAATAGGCATCTACATGTGCATTTTTCTTCTCTTCTAACTACATAACCCTCAGGATTTGAACATTGATCCATTTAAAAGAGATAAATATCATTCATTTTACATTTTATAGCAGTAATACTTGCAAATATGAAGGTGTTGACGGTGTTGGAAGCTGCCAATAGTAAGGGGGTCTCCCTGGTATGAAGTCCCAACTAGACCTTACACTGTTTGGAGTAGGAGCCCCATCTGGAATATGGGTCCGACTGCCATTATGATGATTGTAAGGATATGCCTTGGTTGCAATACACAACACAAGAGATCATACACACAACTTTGAAGTCAGCAAGTGATTAAGCTTTGTGAGACACCAATTGTAATGCATGAAAGGGACTTCCAAGGAAGGGAAAGAAAGAGTGTGCCTCTAAAAGAAAAGTAATAATACTATCCTAGAAGAGACACACAAGAGCAAGGAAATACTTCTTAGTCAACCTGCAAAAGAATTCACAAGATAATAATGATCGTGAAAGAAAATAACAATGCACATTCAACAAGATATATACTAATTTCTAAAGCTAACGGAATAGTTCATTATCTTTAGCATGTATGAAATAACATATACCGCAAACATTAAAAGAATAGTCTTACAACATCCACGATACATGCATGAAAGTGTGTTGGCTTTGAGAACTTCTGATAATTAAATGAAAGTTCCAAGTACACAGTTACAATGATGAAACACTAGCCTCAATAGTGGAACATGAAACCACCACTTGCCTCTGTAAAGAATGATCTTCACTCCTATACTAAGCTAGAGAAGCCAAGGCTAACTCTCCAAAATTCCAAGCCCTTTGCTGGAGTTATGAGAGTTTATTTATAACGAGTGAGGTGACCTTTCATCTCCCCTTGTGACTCTTGAGCTCCCTCATGACTCCTTAGCTTCTATTTTGTCTTTTAGCTCCTCTTTAACCTTTGAGCTACCTAATGACTCTTCATATTCCCTATGTGACTCTTGGACTCACACTTGACACATTTTTCCTTTTTTTATTATTTTCGAAATACAAAATTACAATAGGACAAAACTATAACAAGACAAAATGTGGCTAATATAATAGGACAAAACTATAATAAGAAAAAATGTGGATATTAGCCATAAGACAAAGTAGTACATCATGCATAATTTATGGAAATGATAACTTGACGACGGTGACATATAACTCTGTATTAAGGTATTGGTGCCAAACTTTGTATTTTGTGTGAAAATTTCTAAACTGAAATTCTACTGTAGTAACTGATTTATTTCACCTACTTATTATTCACAATAAGTTATTTACGAAATCCCTTCAACAAATATTAAAATAAATTCTATTGTAGTTATCACACAATTACCCAGAGAAAAATACATGCACAAGAACCAATCACATCAACACGGTTGTTTTTGGACAATTGTCCCCGGAAAAACCCAATGTAGGAAAACTGGTGCAACAGATGAGGGCTTTATTAATCTTCAACATCAATTGCTTTTACAAGGAATGATTTTATAGAGAAACTGAAAGAAAACACCTGAGACTTTCCCTTTGAGACATTCTAACACTTTGGAGACCCTGCTCCCACTCTTGCGTCAACTCTACGTTACTATGTGTGGCTCAGCGTGGTTTCGCGTCCCTCTACGTCAACCTGCATGAGGGTTGCGTCTCTCCTCTGGACTGCGTCTCTCTCTGCGCTCTCCCACTATCCCTGCGTCACCTCTTCCTCAGTCACTACCTGCTGCTGATGCCCTCCTCTTCCTCCACCCCGCAACTCTCCCTCTAAAATCGATCTCCTCTCTTGAGAATCGATTTTCTGTGAGATACTGAGTATCTGCCGGTGTATTTCCAAATGATCCTCAAGTCTTCTCTTGTACTATCCTTGTTGATGAATCAACGACTGAGATTAAGTATCTAATCAACGGCTAAGATTAAAATATACTTGATCCTCGTCTCTTAGAAGCTTCTCACCCTTATCTTTATTAATGGCCATTAATATTTTTATTTTCCTAAGTTTATACTTAGGAACCCATTAAAAATATTAATTATTTTAATAACTCCTCATCCGGGTGGAATTTCTCAAAACGATTTCTGGGTCTTGGAGATCTCATGTGCCTTAGCCTCTCCACCAATTTTCATGGGTAGATCACATCTGATGCTATAAAAAATCAACACTCCCTCTTAGCGAGGAATGTGCTCTAGTAATGCTTCACCATAGAAATATCACATTGATCTTCCGCATCGGTACCTGTGCTGATGCTTGGCCTGCTGCCTCACATCCCCTGCTCTGCTGCTTCCTGTATTGCTTCTTTTTGTACTGCCGCCCATGACATTGCCACTACCACAGCCACATTTGTACTGCAGCTCCCTCTCAACATGCTGCATCATGCTGCCCATAGCCCTGCCATTGCTAGCTACTGCACTGCAACTCCTGACACTTATCATTTCTACTACTGAAATGGATTCTTTACCATCCCCATCTTCTCCCTAAAATAAACAAACTTTGTCCTTCCTAGAGCTTTGGTGAGGATGTCTGCGACCTGTTCTCCTGTAGGAGTGTACCTCAACCAATGTTACTTGGGAGCGGGAGCGAAAACTGGTGTGGGAGCGACATTTTCAAAAGCTCCTGGTTTGGGAGCGAATCCCGAAGCATTTTTTATATAATATATATATTTTTTATATTTTTATATTTTGATACATATATCTCAACAAAAACATGTAGAATTATGAATTAGATATAAAAAACATAAAAAACATAGACTGAACCATATAACAACAATCATCTAGAAGTTATAATCTTCATCAACCACATCCACAATTTAGTAACATAGTAACATACAATATATTGAGTCTCGTGATTCATCAATCTTAAAGTTTCAAGCTTTCAAAATTCAATATATAACATTTATCATCATTGATCACCAAAGTTGTACTTGTAAGCTAAGTGTAACCATTACAAACAAATAATATATAACATGAAATGAAATGTTATAAAATGAAATGAAACAACTTTCAACTTTCATGAAGCATTATATTCATAATTCATTACTAATGAGTTATAATTGCCAACTTCAAACTTAAATTGTCATATATTGTTTAAAAAAATATCATAATAAATATGAAAGAGTCAATAGTTATAAAAACTACTAGAAACTAGAAAGACAAGTAAATCTATTATCTATTGCTTATGCTTGGGCCTCTTGCCACCACGAGAAATGTCTAGTTTTTTAGTCTTGTTGCAAAATCAGGAACTTTGTCATTAATATCACCCTCTAAGCATTAATATCTAGACGTATCTTTGTCATTACCTCTGTATCTGTATAGGGATCTTTGTCATTAATATCACCCTCTAAGCATTAACATAAGATAGAAAAAACATAGCATGTCAAGTCAAGATTTTGTTGGAGTGATGCGTACATTTTTAGGAGAGTCATGATAGAGGAGTTCGACAACCAATGTCACTAACATCAAGGTACATAGAGGGATTGGTGCTCTTGATTAAATACGAGTTCCATACCCTAATACATGACAAAATTAAATGGAAACATTGCAATCATGAATCCTGAAAAACTGATAATCTGCTGGATTTTATGAAATCTTAAAATTCTACTTTCTCCATATGAAATCCAATGAGGTCGGAACCACTCTCAAACATCCTAAGTCATTTCATGGTAATGTTAAAAATTTAAGTAAAAGGATGAAAATGAAGATTAAGGAGAATTTCTCTTGGTCCATTTGTTCCTGGCAGTAGCAGATGCATTTGATGGAGGCTCAACAACTTCGCCTCTCACATGGTTCAACACTTCTTGTTCTTCTAATGTTAGATCGAGAGACATCTTCCATCCATGGTAGTCAGACTTCTCACGGAGTTTGTCTTCAGCAGGGAAGTGTGTTGAGGACCCCATAGTTCTTTTTAGATAGCCTTGCCAACCTTCTCTTCGGTGATTGCTCTTGCTCTTGCTTTTGCTAGGGCTTTGTCTTCACCTCAGCTTTGATACCATGTTAAATTATGGTATGTTCTATGCTTAGAGCAGTTAACTTGTTTTCCTTATTATTATCCACAGATTAGCAATCACATGTACATTAAGTAAAGTGTAGATAGAACATTTAAACGATCAACAGAAAACAAGCCAAGACAAGAGACACAAGATGTGGCGGCTAGCCAGGGACAAACCCCAATATGGGGAAACCCTTTGATCAAATATTCTTTTACTTCAATAATTCAGCAGAGAGAAATAGTACAAAAATCTGATTTATATCAGCAGCAGCAAACGCTAGATCAGCCCTAAACTAGGGCAGTCAATATCTGTCAAACCGGAGGTCAGATTACCTTGATTCCGGTGCCAAAAATTGCGGTTTTCCAAGGAGAATCAGCCACACCAAACTCGCAGTCAAAGAGGAGTCCACGTTGGTCAACGTTAGTCAAAGTTCCTTTCTGCAGCTTCAGCGCTAGAAATCTGTGTCCTCTTTTCGAGAGAGAGAGATGTGATGAGAAGTGAAGTGTGCAAATGAGGAGAATGCTCCTTGTATTTATATGCAAAACGTTGGGGTTGAATAGACATGACTATTGGGCTTTTGAGCCTACATAAGTTGCTGGCCAACCTTGACAATTTGTCCTTAATCAAAATAAATTCATATCTTCATAAATACTTGTCGGAATCGGATGATCTTTAGATCAATCCTACACCTTTCGACGAGAGGAATCTAAGAAAAATTTCAGCATCCATAAATAATGTGACCCACATGAAGTTTGGCCATAGTTGCCAATTTTAACATGTTCCAAATACAATTTTTTTTCAAAGAAACAAATAAGTTTTGAGTGGGGCAACTTAATGATCAAGCCTATGGCTCTAGTATTGATATGCGATTCATGGTAATGTTAAATTCTTAAAGTAAAAGGATGAAAATGAAGATTAAGAATTTACTTTAACAATTTAACATTACCATGAATCGCATATCAATACTAGGGCCATAGGCTTGATCATTAAGTTGCCCCACTCAAAACTTATTTGTTTCTTTGAAAAAAAATTGCATTTGGAACATGTTAAAATTGGCAACTAGGGCCAAACTTCATGTGGGTCACCTTATTTATGGATGCTGATATTTTTCCTAGATTCCTCTCGTCGAGAGGTGTAGGATTGATCTAAAGATGATCTGATTTCGACAAGTATTTATGAAGATATGAATTTATTTTGATTATGGACAAATTGTCAAGGTTGACCAACAACTTACGTAGGCTCAAAAGCCCAACAGTGATGTCTATTCAACCCCAACGTTTTGCATATAAATACAAGGAGCATTCTCCTCATTTGCACACTTCACTTCTCATCACATATCTCTCTCTTTCCGGCGCAGAAAAAGAGTCTCTTCTCTCTCCTACGCAGAAAGGCTCTCTCTCTCACACGTGTGGAAAAGAGGATGCAAATTTCTAGGGCTGAAGCCGCAGAAAGGAACTTTGACCAGCGTTGACTCCTCTTTGACTGCGAGTTTGGTGTGGCTGATTCTCCTTGGAAAGCCACAATTTTTGGCACCGGAATCAAAGTGATTTGACCTCCGGTTTGAAAGATATTGACTGCCCTAGTTTAGGGCTAATCTAGGGTTTGCTGCTGCTGATATAAATCAGATTTTTGTACTATTTCTCTCTACTGAATTATTGAAGATAAAAGAAGATTTGATCAAAGGGTTCCCCATATTGGGGTTTGTCCCTGGCTAGCCGCCACATCTTGTGTCTCTTGTCTTGGCTTGTTTTCTGTTGATCGTTTAAATGTTCTATCTGCACTTTACTTAATGTACATGTGATTGCTAATCTATGGATAATAATAAGGAAAACAAGTAAACTGCTCTAAGCATAGAACATACCATAATTTAACAGAACATTATTGCAAATTTTTTTTTGCAAGAAAGGCAAAACGCTCCCGAAAAGGCAGGGAGTGTTTTTTTTTTTTTGGGAGCACGCTCTCGACCCGCTCCCAAGTCGCTCTCGTCTGGAGCGTGGATTGGGAGCGGGATTGAGGGGGGGGCCGCTCCCCCGCAACACTGACCTCAACTGTACTACTCCTCGTTGGACACAGTTTCTGACCAAGTGACACCTGATATCAATGTGCTTCGACCAATCATGAAATACTGGATTCTCAGAGAGCTTGATGCAACTCTGATTATCACACATGATCCTGATTGCTTCCATCCTTCTCCTGAATAGATTCACAAGCAATTTCCTAAGCCATATGGCTTGGCACGAAGCTGTGCTAGCTGCCATATATTCTGCTTCAGTTGGGCTCAGAGCCACAGATTTTTATTTCCTACTACACCAAGAGGTCATTCCTGATCCAGTGTTGAAACAGTACCCATTTGTACTTTTCCAATCTACTGAACTTCCAACCCAATCTGCGCCAGTGAACCCACTTAGCTTGATGTCATTGCCTCTGGTGTACAATAGTCCATGCTTGACTGTTCCTTGTATATACCGGAGAACATGTTTGGCTGCTGCCCAGTGCGACCTCTTAGGTTCCACCATGTACTGACTGAGGGTGTTGACAACGTAACAAATGTCTGGCCTGGTATTGACCAGATACATCAGGGATCCTATAAGCTGCCTGTACAAGGTGGGATCAACGTCTTTATCTTTTGATGCATTTATCTTCTTCCAGTTGGTGATCATTGGAGTAGCCATAGGTCTATAGTCCTGCATCCTGAATCTCTTCAAGATCTTTGTAGCATATATTTTGCTTCAGCTAAGCTCATAGCCACGAATTTTTGTTTCCTATTACACCAGGAGGTCATTCCTGATCTAGTGTTGAAACAGTACCCAATTGTACTTTTCCAATCTACTGAACTTCCAACCCAATCTGCATTAGTGAGCCCACTTAGCTCGATGTCATTGCCGCTGGTGTACAATAGTCCATGCTCGACTGTTCCTTGTATATACCGGAGAACATGTTTGGCTGCTACCTAGTGCGCCCTCTTAGGTTCCACCATGTACTGACTGAGGGTGTTGACAACATAGCAAATGTCTAGCCTGGCATTGACCAGATGCATCAGGGATCCTATAAGCTGCCTGTACAAGGTGGGATCACCGTCTTTATCTTTTGATGCATTAATATTCTTCCAGTTGGTGATCATTGGAGTAGCCATAGGTCTACAGTCTTGCATCCTGAATCTCTTCAAGATCTTTGTAGCATATCTCCCTTGTCCAAGGAAGATCTCACCCTTCTGCTGCCAAATTTCCAACCCCAGGAAATAATGCATCTGTCCCTAATCCTTCATGTTGGATTTTGTGGCTAGGTTCTTGTTGCAGTCTTTGATGAGCTTGGATGATCCTGTCATGAAGGGATCATCCACATATAACACTAGGATTAGAGGCTCATTCTCTACGATAAGATAGTAGGGATTAGGGTTTGCGTCACTCTTGACGAACCCCATCTTCTGCAAGTAGCCATCAATTCGATCGTACCATGCTCTAGGTGCCTGTTTAAGCCCATACAAGGCTTTCTTTAATCTGCATACACAAGATTTCTTCTCACGTGTCTCAAAACCTTCTGGCTGTTCAATGTATACTTCCTCTTCTATTACCCCATTCAAGAATGTTGTCTTGACATCCATTTGATGAATCTCCTACCCCATCTGTGCTGCAATAGATATCATGGTTCTAATAGAAGTATACTTGGCTACTGGGGCGGAGGTTTCTTCGTAGTCTATCCCTTCCTTCTGAGTAGACCCCTTAGCCACAAACCTGGCTTTGTATTTCTCCACACTGCTATCTGCAGCATATTTGACCTTATAGATCCATCTCGAACCTACCATTGATCTGTCCTGAGGCCTAGGTACCACTTCCCAGACATTATTGACCATTATAGAGCCGTATTCCTCCACCATAGCATCTACCCATACTTGATGCTGAATAGCCTCTTGAAAACTAGAAGGTTCCCCAACTTGAGCGACTAAGGCTTGGTATCTGTCTGGCTGTCTTCGCTCCCTTTTATTATTCGTGGGTGCACCAATGAAGTCCTTTGCATCCTGTAGAATCTGTCGGAGTTCCCGGCTCGTTCTTCCACTAATAGTAGGCACATCTATCTTCTCTTCCTCTTCCCGAGATTCCTCTTGTTTTGAAGCTTTGTCTTCATGAGAATTTCTGGTACTAGTTTTTGCTGGTCGAAGTGGTTTGACCAACGGCTCGTCTTTCGACTGCTCCTCGGAAGGCATTTCTCGGGATTTCCTGAAAGCTCAGTCCTCCATGAAGTTTACATCCCACTGAACTACTACCTTCCTATTCCTTGGAAGATAGACTCTATATGCCTGAGCATTCTCGCTATATCCCACAAGATATCCTTTCTCAGCAGTTTGATCTAATTTCTTTCTCTTTTCTTCGGGTATATGACAATATGATAAACTCCCAAATATCCTAAAATGACTGACTTCAGGTGTCTTCCTTGCGAAGACCTTCTCCAGAGTGATTTTTCCCAATGCCTTGTGTGGAGTCTTGTTCTGGACATAAACTGCTGTGCTACATGCTTCTGCCCACAGAAATGTAGGCATATTCTGATCATACAACATTGCCCTAGTTTCTTCCACAATAGTCCTGTTTCTCCTTTCTGCTATTCCATTCTGCTCCGGATTGTAGGGAGTTGTCCACTCTCTTCTGATGCCTTCCTTACTGCAAAAATCGGTGAAGTCCTTGTCAACATACTCTCCACAATTGTCTAAGCGCAACACTTTTATTTTCTTTCTTGTCAGATTCTCCACTAGAGCCCTGAACTCTTTGAATCAACCTAAAACCTCATTCTTGGTTTTCAAAAAGTAGATCCAAGTCTTTTTGGAATGGTCATCGTTGAAGGTGACGAAGTATTCGGCACCATTAAGAGATTTTGTGGACATCAGTCCGCAGATATCTGGGTATATCAATCCTAGCACACTCTTATCCCTATTGTTACTTCTGGAAAATGATGCTTTGGCATACTTGCCTAGAGCGCACCCTTCGCATACATCATCTCGTTCGATACTTGGTTTTGGAACTCCTGATATTGTTTCTCAGAGCCCCTTGGTGTAAGTTTTCCATCCTCCTGTGCCATAGTTCATTCAAATCTTTGTCTCCATTACTGCTTATCAGTGCCATTGGTGATTCTAGTTGAAACCTGTACAACCTATTACTTCTGATTCCAATCTGGGCCTTCTTTTTCCAACTCAGGTGTTTGACATATACTTTCTCCTTAATGAAGAAAGCGTCATAGCCCTTGTTTTGAAGTTGAGATACGAAGAGTAAGTTCATCTCCAATCTTGGCACATGCAACACATTGGTTGCTCGAAGCCGCTCTCCTGCTTCGGTTTGAAAGACCACAGTACCTCTTCCTATTGGAGTACACTTGGCCTTATTTCCCATGGTGATCTAAAAATTCATTCTTTCTTCCTGATAATCTGAAAAACATTCTCGAATTCCTGTCATATGCCAGGAAGCTCTGCTGTCTATATACCAAACCTCAGAGGAGGTAAAGCTTGCTAAGCAAGCGACTTCTTCCAATCTGGAAGCTGACATAGAATAATCGTAATTCATGTCCCTTGTGCATTCTTCTAGAAATCTGCGCGAGTCCCCTTGAGTGGAGGCCTCTGCATCATGCTCTTGACCCATAGTTGATTTTCTCTCCTGTTACCAGATCTTTGGTCTGATACCTTGTGAAAATTTCTAAACTGAAATTCTACTGCAGTAACTGATTTATTTCACCTACTTATTATTCACTATAAGTTATTTATGAAATCCCTTCCGCAAATATTAAAATAAATTCTACTGCAGTTATCACACAATTACCTAGGGAAAAATACATGCACAAGAACCAATCACATCAACACAGTTGTTTTTAGAAAAATTGCCCCCAGAAAAACCCAATGTGGGAAAACCATTGCAACAGATGAGGGCTTTATTAATCTTCAGCAACAATTTCTTTTACAAGGAATGATTTTACAGAGAAACTGAAAGAAACCACCCGAGACTTTCCCTTTGAGACATTCTGACACTTTGGAGACCCTGCTCCCACCCCTGCATCACCTCTGCGTCACTCTGCGTGGCTCAACGTGGCTCTGAGTAGCTCTGCGTCAGCCTGTGTGAGGGCTGCGTCTCTCCTCTGCATTGTGTCTCTCTTTGCACTGTCTCTCGCTGTCCCTACGTCACCTCCTCAGTCACTGCCTGCTGCTGATGCCCTCCACTTCCTCCACCCTGAAACTCTCCCTCTGAAATTGATCTCTTCTCTTGAGAATCGATTTTCCTTGAGATATTGAGTATTTGCCAGTGTATTTCCAAATAATCCTCAAGTCTTCTCTTATACTATTCCTGTTGATGAATCAATGACCGAGATTAAGTCTCTAATCAACAACTAAGATTAAAACAGACTTGATCCTCGTCTCTTAGAAGCTTCTCACCCTTATCTTTATTAATGCCCATTAATATTTTTATTTTCTAAGTTTAGACTTAGGAACCCATTAAAAATATAATTATTTTAATAACTCCTCATCTGGGTGGAATTTCTTAAAATGATTTCTGAGTCTTAGAGATCTCATGTGCCTTAGCCTCTCCATCAATTTTCATGGCTAGAGCACATCCGATGCTACCAAAAATCAACATTTTGTTACTATATGCTCAACCTTCACTGGTGGATCTGGATTATATCTAAATTTTCCCTCCAATGCTTTTGGATATATGGTCTTGGAATCTGTTTGAATGGTGTTCATTGTTCAACAACAAAATTAACTTCATGTGCATTTTTGTTGGCATGGTCATATATTCCAGAATGTTACGAACAAAGTTCTTAGTCTATAATAATCTTCAGAATACTTGGTACATGAAGACATCCATTGAGGATAAGAAATGTATATATTGAATATTTTATAAAATAGTTAATATGAGATGTTATGATGATGATGTTACAAATGAGGCCCGCTTATATACCTAGGCAGGTGCCTCTTCATGAATGGTCATGCCCCTTAGACATGGCTCGTCAATACTAATTATTGTTTAATTAATCATTATTATGATTATTATTTATATTTATATTATTTTTATATAAATTATATTCTTAACATTGCCTTCCTCTTCAAAAAGCTTTGTCGTCAAAGCTTATTGTTGACAACGCGTGTTATGTTGGAATTTCTAAGTCTAACTGTTAGAAACCCTTCAGGTACTTTTCTGATTTATTTCTGCCTACTTGTTATGATTAATTAACAAGTTATTTACCATGTAAATACTAAAAATAAACACAAGTACATGCTCAACACATTACAGATCATCAACTGAAGGAAACAAAACAAGCGCACAAGTGACACTATTGTTTTTGGACCAATGTCCTAGGAAAAACCCAATGCGGGAAAACTGGTGCAACTATCTGAGGGTTTTATTATTATGCAGTTTCTGAATACAATTTGGGTGCCAAAACTGGCTCACCCAAAAAAGAATAATATCGACAATAGTACCTCTCTAATCGAAAGTAGATATTCCGGCTGAAACCCCAGATAAACTCTTTGATAGCTCCCAACTCCAATCTGCCCCACGAAAACCCCAACGTCAGCCTCTAGGGATTGCGTCAACCTCTGGAGGCATTGCGTCAGCCCTTCGAGCCTCTGCATCACCCACGCTGACTCTCTGAGGCACTGCGCAGCTCCTGCCTGCCTTTGCGTGAGCCCTAGCTGGCTCTGCGTGAACCTTTGGCTGGCTCTGCGTCCCTCTCTCCCAGCTTCTGCGCTGATCCTCTTGGTACCATCTTTGCCTCTCTGCTTCTGTATTCACTGCCCCTGAGCTGCAACTCTGATCACTCTTTCGACTTCCTCAGCAAACCCTGCCCTAGAAAATCGAAATCTTGATCAACTCGGTGTGTTCTCCAAGTGACCCTCAAGTCTCCTCTTATACTTTTCTCGTTGACAATTCAATGACCGAGATTAAGTCCCTAATCAACAACCAAGATTAACTCTGGCTTGATCCATGACTTTTGGACCCTTTTAACACAGTTTTATATTAATTAACATTAATATTTTGTTTTCCCTAAGTTTAGACTTAAGGACTCCATTAAAAATATTAATTATTTTAATATCTCCCAAACTATTTAGATTTGCTCAAACCATTTTTGGGTATTGGAGATTTCATGTGCTTTAGCCTCTCCACCAATTTTCGTGGCTAGAGCACATTCGATGCTACCCCAAATCCTCACTCCCTCTTAGTGAGGACTGTGCTCTAGTAATACTCCTCACTGAGTATCACCTTGATCATCCAACATCGGTCCCTGTGCTGATGCTAAGCTTCCCTACCAAATATCCTCTGCACTGCCGCATCATGTACTGTTGCCCATGGCCCTTCCATTGCCACTGTTGTATCCGTACGACAACCCCTCTCATCATGCTGCATCGTGCTGCCCATAGCACTGCCACTGCT
Organism: Pinus taeda; assembly: GCA_000404065.3. NCBI lineage: Eukaryota > Viridiplantae > Streptophyta > Pinopsida > Pinales > Pinaceae > Pinus > Pinus taeda. The sequence goes on along the minus strand of APFE030262663.1, from coordinate 61,006 downwards.
AACTGCTGCACTGCAACTCAACTACTGAGAAGTAAGTAACTGATCTCCTAGCTCTGACATCTCTGTCAGGCTAGAGACACCCTCGATATTGAAACTCCCTTTGTCGCTGACAAGTGCCCCTTCTCTGACCTCTGCGCTGTTGCAACAACTTCATGCATCTCGTACTGCTGCCTCACGCTGTCTTGGGAATCCTGCACTATAGCTCCCTCTCTCGCTCCATTCGCATCCGTCTCTATTAACATCTGCCAGTACTGCTACTCTTCTTCGGGGCTCTCATAGCAAGGTATAATCCAAGAGGCTGGGTACCTCGAGGATCCTGCCCCTCATTGCCTATAGTCCATTTGACTACAACGCGATGTCTCCCCACTTCTTCTGAAGTGGCGTGTGAGCACTCATAGAACAGTCATCATCTGTCTCCACTTCCTTCTCCGCCCTTGCTGGCGCAACCTTGTTCTCGGAAGCCTCTCCCTTGCTCTTCTTCCTTGGACACTGGGTCGCATAATGACCCAGTTCCCCAAAGTGGAAGCATCTGACCTTGGAGAGGTCCTTCTTCCGTTTCTCCTGCTTTCCCTCAGATGCTAGGGCAACATCCACCTCCTCCTCCTTCTTGATCCTAACCCCCTTGCCGCTGCTTCCTGCCTTGGTTAGCCTTCTGATCTCTTCTTGGCGAAGAGCAGCCCACATTTCCTCCCAGTCTAGAAGGGTTGCCCTACCCAGTATGCTCTGGAAAAACACCTCCCAGTCTTCAGAGACTACGTTCAGAGCTGTTCTCACCATCAATTCTTGATCCGGCGCGGCCCCTATGGAAGTCAGCTGATCCTGGATCTCCTTCAATCGACCGAGGAAGATGTTGATCTGTTCTCCTTTCTGCATCTGGTATGACCGCAACTAATTTTCTAGTAGCATCTTCCTCTGCATGGAAGCAAGCTAATACAATTTCTTTAAGGCCTCCCACATCTCATTTGTCGTATTCTTCTCAGCAATATGTGGTACTATATGGTCCCTGACCCCATCAAGGATGATGCTCTTAGCTCTGGATTTTGCATCCTCGTACTTATCGTTATCAGCCGGGTCAACTGGGACTCCTATTTTCCTCAAGGCGAAGTGCTTGACACGATTCCTGTCTAGAATGGACAGGATTCTGGCCTTCCAGACTATGAAGTTTGAGGCTCCATCTAGTCTGTCCTGGTCTCTTACCCCGTTCATTGCCATCTCGCTGCTCCTCTACTTCCCTCGGAAGTTCTTGGTGTGACTCCCTTTGAGTCTCGATTTCCCTCCTGGTACACTTCTGCCAATGTCGAGATGCCCCACTCTGATCATTAGTGCAGCTGCATCACTGATCCAGATTTCTTGGCTAGAAATCCTCGGCAACAACTCCCTCCTCCTTGGTCTTGCCCTGTTAGGTACTGTTCTGACTACAATACCCCACCAGCTTTACTCTACAACTTACCCACAACCTCCTAAGCCCCAACAAACTGAAGGTTAGAGCTTCTAGGCTTTGCACAATCCCGGCACCAGCAAAATCGCACCTCTTGGCCACGGGCGTCAATTCTTCCTGACTGAGAAAGATGACCGGGCACTGCGTAGGTTGAGTCTGCTCCCCTCTGCCATTGCACTGATCCTCTTCCTGACTCACACTTGATGACACAGGCACTACATCACCCCTTCCATACTGCTTCTCTGCTAGGAACAACTTTTGTCACTCGGGACAACTGTTTTCTGCTGCTGCTGTTCTGCTCAGCTGATGTCCTTAGTTCTCCTGTGATCTGTAACTTGCCTCTGATACCATGTTGGAATTTCTAAGTCTAACTGTTAAAAACCCTTCAGGTACTTTTCTGATTTATTTCTGCCTACTTGTTCTGATTAATTAACAAGTTAATTGCCATGTAAATACTAAAATTAAATACAATTACATGATCAATACATTACAGATCATCAACTGAAGGAAATAAAACAAGCACACAAGTGACACCGTTGTTTTTGGACCAATGTCCCCAGAAAAACCCAATGCAGGAAAACCGGTGCAGCTATCTAAGGGTTTTATTATTATGCAGTTTCTGAATACAATCTGGGTGCCAAAATCGGCTCACCCAACAGAGAATAATCTCGGCAGTAGTACCTCTCTACTCGGAAGCAGATATTTCGGCTGAAACCTCGGATAAACTCTTCGACAGCTCCTAGCTCCAATCTTCCCCATGAAAACCCCAACGTCAACCTCTAGGGACTGCGTCGACCCTTTTTGGCCCAGCGTCTTTCCAGCATCAGCCTGGCTTGCTCTGCGTAGGCCTCTGGAGGCACTGCGTCAACCCTTAGAGCCTTTGCATTACCCATGCTGGCTCTCTGAGGCACTATGCAACTCTTGGCTGGCTCTACGTGAGCCCTGGCTGGCTCTGCGTGAACCTCTGGCTGGCTCTGCGTCCCTCTCTCCCGACTTTTGCACTGATCCTCCTGGTACTATCTCTGCCTCTCTGCTTCTGTATTCACTGCCCTTGAGCTGCTACTCTGATCACTCTTTCAACTTCCTTAGCAAACCCTGCCCCAAAAAATCAAAATCTTGATCAACTCGGTGTGTTCTACAAGTGTTAAGTTTAGGTATGTTCTATGCTTAGAGCAATTTACTTCAATTTTCATAGTTAGCTCAATATCTTTTCCATATTAGCAATCACATCAGCATTAAAGTAAACTGCAGATATAACATAAACATAAATCGCAGAAGACAAACCAAGACAAGAGGACACAAGATGTGGCGCTATCCAGGGACAAACCCCAATGTGGGGAAACCCTTGATCAATTCTTCTTATATGTTCTTCAATAGTTCAGCAGAGAGAGAGAGAGAGAGATAGTACATTTACAACAGAGGTCAACACTTTGATTTATCTAGATAAGAGCATAGATCATCTCTAAGAAGATGATACATGAGATCAGTTGAAGACAAGCTGCTTCAACTGATTCTCCATCGTGCTGCATCTCGTCATCATGCTGCACCCATTCGCTGAGCTGCTCTTGTCACGGAAATGCAACTAGTCATGGTTGTACCCATCATGGTGCACTATGCTGCACCACTCACAGTTGTACCCATACACGTTGCTGTACATATTGCCTCCACTATGTTGCAATCATTACAATTGTACCTATACATGTTGATGTACATATTGCCTTCACTATGCAATAGTTGTACCTACTAGCTATACATGTTGTTGTACATACTGCTTCCACTGCAACAGTTGTACCTAGACATGCTGTTGTACATGCTGCTTCTGTCTCATAATGTCCAACATATCATACTTAAACATGGCCCTGCTGTCACCTACAACAACAGCAGCTAGGTGACCTTTTAGGTCATAAACCAACTGTAGTATTGATCCTAAACTAGGATCCAACACCCCGGCAAAACACTGTTGAACTGATGTTTTCTTTTGCTTTTGTGACAACCCTGGTTAGGGCACGTACTGCAGCTCTAAACCCTTATGACAGTCCACAAACCAATCCTCAAAGGTTTGCAGCATTCCTAGTGAAGCCTCCTCTTTGTCCACGCTACCTTCTGAGGGGCTAGTCCACCTTAACAACCCTCTACGCAACTCTTTCTGTGTGTTAAGGCCTGCGGCCTAGCACTGTCATGAGACAGTCCCTACGCATGCCCAAACACACCTTCTTCGTCACTACCCAGCAACTCGGCCCTTGAACAACAACTCGGACTTGTCTTGATAGCCCTCAAACAGTCCACAAATCAACCTCAGCAAACTATCCTCTTCTTGATCCTCTCTTGCTGCGGCTAGGGCATCTTCTTACCACCCTTAGGTAGGGTAGCATAGGGCTTCCTCTAGTTGTGGATTAGGGCCTTCCCTTTGCTGCGGATTAGGGCTCCCTTTAGCTGTGGATTAGGGCTCTTCTAGATGTGGATTAGGGCCTCTTAGATCTGCGGCCAAATCTCCTACAAGTCTACGACTAGGGCTCTCCTAGATGACCCTTCTTTGGGCTGCGTAGAAGGCGTTACCTCTAGACCTCCTCTTCCCACCAAAAACCCAAAACAAATGGAGAGTGAGATCACAAGAGATGAGTGTTAAATGACTTGAAGTCCTCCTTTATTTATACTAAAACGTTGAGCACAAGTGGGGTTTATTTGGTCTCTGGCCGACCTTGATGAATTGTCCCATAACACTAATAAATTCATATCTCCATGAATACGTATCGGAATCAGATGATCTTTAGATCAATCCTACACCTCTCGATGAGAGGGATCCAAGAAAAATATCAGCTGCGATAAATAAGATGACCCACATGGAGTTTGGCCCTAGTTGCCAATTTTAACACTCCTTTTCAACTAGGGAGAACTCCATCTGTTGATCCATATATCCGATTGTACTATCTCTGCCATCAATGCCCTGCACTACTCTGCTGAACCATGAAGAAGAAGAATTGATCGAGAATGTCTCATACCATTCTCTACTGACCCGAAGTCAGTTTTATTGATCCCAGATCAATATCACAAGAGAGTGTCTCAAACCACTCATACTGATCCTAGATCAATGGAGGTCATCCTAGCATAGGGAGTATGGTAGATACAACATGCGTCCATCGATAGTACTACTATGGTCCCTAACCCCATTTCCCTACTCATTGATCAGATGAGAGGTACTTCCCATGAGTCCTAGACTGCATGGGTAGGATGCCTCGACAGGAGAACTAATCATCATGTCCACAGGAGAACGAATCATCCTGTCCATTGGTCACCACTGGAGAACTAATCATCTTGGCCCACAGGAGAACTAATCATCCTGGCTCACAGTTGCCATGGGAGAACTAATCATCTTGACCCACAGGAGAACTAATCATCCCGTTCCATAGTCGCCATGAGGTATCACAGGGAAAGGTTTAACTTGTCACCCTGTACATAGCGCACCACCAGGGGAGGGTGAGTCGCCCTGTGGTCGTATGTCGCTCTAGTAAGTACCCCAAGCCCCCCAGAGCTCCCAGAGCTCAGTGCATGCAACCTGTAGGGCCCTTATACGAAGGTTTTTGAACGACTCCAAGTCGTTCGGGAAAATCACAGATTTGACCTTTCCCCGGGGCTTTGACAAAGTGTCTGCGACTTGTACATCAGTCTCAATGCGATGGAGCCTCCTCACTCATCGACTTACAATATCCCAGATAAGGTAGTATCTGATGTCTATCTGTTGGAGCAATCATTGAATACATGATTTCTTAGTAATCGAACCCCCCCTGGTTATCACAAAGAATCACAGTGGTATTCATCATGTGTACAAACAACTCACTGATGAGCTTTCACAACGAGGCAGCTTCACATGAGATCATACTCGTAGCTATGTATTCGGTCTCGGCGGTGCTTATACCAACCGACTTCTGCTTCTTGCTCATCCATGATATCGAAGCAGAATCCAGAGAGAACCAACACTGAGAAGTGCTCTAGCGATCCTCCACACTATTTGCCCAATCAACATTCGAATAATCATGCAGCTTCATATTTCCGACAGTGTATCTCAATCCATGAGAGATTGTGTCCTGAAGATATCTTAGAAGATTCTTGGCACCAATCTAGTGAGGCTCAACCAAATATGAGCTCACCATGCTAATTGCAAAGCATATATACGGATGGAAGTTCACCAAGAACATCAATGGAGATGAGTTTATGAAACTTAGAGGCATTTCCCAAATCTGGTTCGGCATCACCATCATAAAACTTTTGAAAGTTAAGATCCTCGAGGTAGTCACGGGTTTGCATTTTACCATTCCATATCTGGAATCCAACTCCCTCTTACTTTTGTAAGTGAGAGGTTCTGCACCTGTTAGAAATAGGTCGTTTCTCAGAAGGTGCCGGTATGAGAGGTCTATCATCCACAACCTTCAAACAATGGTTTGGATCGGCTTCACTTTTAGTGAATCTCAGCTTCATCAAACAACTATCAATCCTCTCATATTAGGCCCGGGGTGTTTTACTTCAAGCCATAGAGGGCTTTCTTCCACCTGTATACATGAGATTCCCAATCATGAATCTCAAACCCCTTGGGTTGTTCCAAACCTGTGGACTTGCTACATGAGGGGAATGGTTCCCTTGTAAGATTTTCCTTCGGTACATCTCAGACATGTACCTTCATGCTCTTCTTGAATTCAGGTATCCGAGTCACCATCCGACTCACATCGGTTAGGGCCTCATAAAGTAGATCTCAGGTGTTATAGATGAGATATGTCATGATCCCCAATGGACCATCTTGCAACTTGACACAAATTGCCAACCCTGAACCCATGAGTAAAAGCATCTTTGAAAATTTCATTTTCAAACACGTACTTTTTCCATTGATGAATACCACCCTGTAACCTTTGATTTCCATTGCCGAAATGGACACCAAGTTCTTCTTGTGATCAAGTACATAAAAGAGATTCTGTAAATGAATCGAGTTACCCTCATTCAATTGAGGGGTAACATTCCCTACACCCTTTCCGGGATAGGTGGCATTGGCTCCAAGTATAATCCCACGATTGTTTCCATCTCTATCAAATTAGAGAGAGCACCCTTCTATCTGATGAAGTGCCTTGAAGCACTATAATCGATAAGCCAGATTCCCAAAGAATCTGAAGGAGAGGGCCAATATAAGATAGCGCTTCTTTATCTTATTAGAAACAACAATTGATTTTTCATACCTGGGGTTCCTTGCTTTCTTTGAAGAGTCGGCGGTTTCCTTGATGACCTGCATTGCTTGTCATTCCTATGACCATTGAAGATGTCCTTGGAATGATTGTTATCATCATCAAGTGATGTGTCCCTGCCATTCGGACACTCCTTCGCATAATGGCCAAACTAGTTATCTACCTTTCCTTCCACCCTGAGATCCAGTCTTCCCAATGAAGTGATCTTTAGGTAGGCCATATTCTGCTGTGCCATTCTGATAATATTCTCTGCTTTGATTTCACCCTTGAATTCGGATGAGGAACCCATTGATCCTTTTGTCCTTTCCGAACTGTCTTCCGTGATTGCTCTTTCACTCTTGCTTGGGCATTGTTTTCATCTCAGCTCCGATACCATGTTTAGGTATGTTCTATGCTTAGAGCAATTTATTTCAATTTTCATAGTTAGCTCAATATCTTTTCCAGATTAGCAATCACATCAGCATTAAAGTAAACTGCAGATAGAACATAAACATAAATTGTAGAAGACAAGCCAAGACAAGAGGACACAAGATGTGGTGCTAGTCAGGGACAAACCCTAATGTGGGGAAACCGTTGATCAATTCTTCTTATATGTTCTTCAATAGTTCAACAGAGAGAGAGAGAGAGAGAGTACATTTACAACAGAAGTAAACACTTTGATTTATCAAGATAAAAGCATAGATCATCTCTAAGAAGATGATACATGAGATCAGTTGAAGACAAGCTGCTTCAATTGATTCTCCATCGTGCTGCATCTTGTCATCATGTTGCACCCATTCGCTGAGCTGTGCTTGTCACGGAAATGCAACCAGTCATGGTTGTACCCATCATGGTGCACTATGTTGCACCACTCACAGTTGTACCCATACATGCTGCTGTACATACTGCCTCCACTATGCTGTGATCATTACAGTTGTACCTATACATGCTACTGTACATACTGCTTTCACTATGCAACAGTTATACCTACTACCTATACATGTTGTTGTACATACTGCTTCCACTGCAATAATTGTACCTATACATGCAACTGTACATATTGCTTCTGTCCCATAATATGTCCAACATATCATACTCAAACATGGCCCTACTATCACCTACAACAACAACAGCTAGGTGACCTTTCAGGGCATCAACCAACTGTAGTATTGATCCTAAACTAGGATCCAACACCCTTGCAAAACACAGTTGAATTGATGTTTGCTTCTGCGTTTGTGACAGCCCTGGTTAGGGCACGTGCTGCAGCCCTAAACCCTTATGACAGTCCACAAACCAACCCTCAAAGGTTTGCAGCATTCCTAGTGAAGCCTCCTCTTTGTCTATGTTGCCTTCTAAGGGGCTAGTCCACCTTAATAGCCCTCTACGCAGCTCTTTCTGTGTGCTAAGGTCTACGACCTAGCACTGTCATGAGACAATCCCTACGCATGCCAAAACACACCTTCTTCTTCAGCGTTTTGTCCCTCTAGCCCTTCGGCCTTCACTACCCAGCAATTCGGCCCTTGAACAACAACTCAAACTTGTCTTGATAGCCCTCAAACAGTCCTGGGACAGTTCGCAAATCAACCCAGCAAACTGTCCTCTTCTTGATCCTCTCTTGCTGTGGCTAGGGCATCTTCATACCACCCTTAAGTAAGGCAGTGTATGGCTTCCTCTAGCTGTGGATTAGGGCCTTCCCTTTGCTGTGGATTAGGGCTCTTCTAGCTGTGGATTAGGGCCTCTTAGATCTGCGGCCAAATCTCCTACAAGTCTGCGGCTAGGGCTCTCCTAGATGACCCTTCTTTGCACTACGTAGAAGGCATCTCCTCTAGACCTCCTCTTCCACCAAAAACCCAAAAGAAGTGGAGACTCAGATCACAAGAGATGAGTGTTAAATTACTTGAAGTCCTTCTTTATTTATACTAAAACGTTGAGCACAAGTGGGGTTTATTTGGTTGTTGGTCGACCTTGACGAATTGTCCCATAACACTAATAAATTCATATCTCCATGAATACTTATCGGAATTGGATGATCTTTTGATCAATCCTACATCTCTCGATAAAAGGGATCCAAGAAAAATATCAGCTTCCATAAATAAGATGACTGACATGGAGTTTGGCCCTAGTTGCCAATTTTAGCAACAAGTGACCCTCAAGCCTCCTCTTATACTTTTCTTGTTGACAATTCAACGGCCGAGATTAAGTCCCTAATCAATGGCTAAGATTAACTCTGGCTTGATCCATGACTTTTGGACCCTTCTAACACAGTTTTATATTAATTCACATTAATATTTTATTTTCCCTGAGTTTAGACTTAGGGACTCCATTAAAAATATTAATTATTTTAATATATCCCAAACTGTTTAGAAACTGCCCAAACCATTTATGGGTATTGGAGGTCTCATGTGCTTTAGCCTCTCCACCAATTTTCGTGGCTAAAGCACATCGGATGCTACCCCAAATCAACATGTTATCTATTCCTTGTCTTGTAATCTATTTGCATCTTTTTTACTTCTTCGATTTGTCATCTTCAACAAGATGATAGGATTCTTGGAGTGATAAATAAAATTGTTGAACTAAGAAGGGATTCTACCATCTTGTTACCCACCATTTTGTGGGTAATATCCCTAGGAGAATAGTTGTCTCCAAGATGGTCGTCAGCCGGCAGCTAATGTTGAAATTTGGTACTGGAGGGCAGGTGGTTCCCTAAGGCTTTGATTTTTGGCCTAGGGAAAAGTGTCCAAAAGATTTTAATTTTTCTCCTAAAGTGACTTTATAATTTTTATAAAGTTAAAATCTAATTTAAAAGTGACTTTAAGTGATAAAGTTACTAAGTCTTATTTTAAAGTGACTTTTATAAAGTCAATGAAAAATTAGAAAGGAAAAGTGACTTTGGAAATAAATGACTAAGTGGGTCTTTATTAAAGTGGGGTGAATTAAAAAATAGAAAGTGAGATTTAAATGTGCGTTTAATCTCAGCCATTGATCTAAATCTATCTCAGCCATTGGATTTAGGGATCACCCAAAAGTCATTTAGGGTTGGGTTAAGGGAGGAAAAGGAGGAATAGATTATTCATTCTTTCATGAGTAGATTGGGAGAAGAAGAGCAAGAGAGCAAGGGGGATTTCTGGACAGGAAGGAGGAGGCAGCAGCTTGGCACATATTCCAAGGCAGCTCTTCAACAAATCAGTACAGCAGAAAGAACAAGCAGAAAAAGACAGATTTTTGCTGAGAAAACTGGGAAAAACTGATTTTTGGGCACGAATTTCGAGGAGACGAATTTCTGCACGGAAACCGAGGTCTGTCCGTACAGTCCGTACATCTGTACGGTCCATACCGCGCGTACAGCAAAGTTCCAGTTTGTCTGTTTGGCTGAAAAACAAATAAGTTTGCTTGCTGGAAAATTTTATTTTGCTGAAAATTTTCTCATTGTAAAAGGTATTTTCCAGAAATAAAGAAGAGCTCTCAAAGTGGTTTTCCCCAAAAGTTGTAGGGGGTTTTTCCAGGGTCACATTGACAAAAAATATCAGTGTTTAAATGTGTTTTAATGGCTGTTTATTACTGCTGATTTTTATTTCTGCAATTTCCAGCATTCTGTAAAATTTCCAGAATTTGTGTTATTTTTTTTTTTTTTATTTTTTCCAGCTTGTTGAATGTATGGTTATGGGAAAGGGCATTTAACTACATGGGAGAAATAAGGAGAAACTGAAAAACGGGGTGGGAAAACAGAAATTTTAACATGGTATCAGAGCTTGAGTGCTGAAGGGCAGTTTGGGACAGCAAAAGAGAAAAATTACAGCTGCTGATTTTTCACTCAGAAAATTCCAGCAAGCTGATTTTCATAAACAACAGGTTTTATCTTTACTACAACAGTGCTATTTTTCAGTTTTAGGACAACAGGATGTCATTGGGATTGAGGGTGGAGGATAGGTTGGATGGGCATTAAATTACAATGTTGGAAGGAGAGAATGCAGAGTATCTTTGAGGAGGCAAGAAGTCTGGGATATCATGGTGCATACCACACAGACCCCTGTTGTTGTGCCTACTGATGCTCAGTTGATTGCTTATAATAGAAAGAACAACAAGGGTAAGAGGCTGATTCTAGACGGAATCAAAGACCATTGCATTCCTCATGTGAGAGGTAAGAGCAATGCCCATGAGATGTGGACAGCATTGTCCAATCTCTACCAGAGTACCAATGAGAACCAGAAAATGGTTCTGAAGGAGAACCTGAAGAACATTAAGATGGGTAATGATAGTGCAGCTGGATATCTCACTAAGATTACTAATGTGAGAGATGAGTTGGCAGCGATTGGAGAGGCCATTCCACCCACTGAGTTGGTGCGGATTGCGGTAAATGGCCTCCCCGTTCATGGATGAACTTTGCTGATGGGGTTTGTGCTCGTGAGACCCTTCCCACATGGGAGAGGTTTTGGGATGATTGCATTCAGACAGAGATCAGGAAAGGTCAGCTTGGGGCAGCCAAGCCAGTTGAGCAGGATGAGGATGTAGCACTGTTGGCAGGAGGCAAGAAAGGTAAAGGAAAGAGAAGCAGGCTTCCACAAGCAGTGGTGGGGGCAAAGGCAAAGGTAAAGGTAAACAGGTAAACACACAGAAGAACTATTCCAAGGTGAAGTGTTGGAATTGTCAAAAGATGGGACACTATGCAGTTGTGTGTCCGGAGAAGAAGAAGAAGAAGGGGAAGGACCAGAGTTTGGCAGCATCAGCAGAGATTGAGGACTTTGCAGGTCGTTTTGACCGGGAGTTTGCATTCACTATGTGTGAGTCCTCTAGTGCAGGATCACCTGCCATACAGGTTCAGAGGGAGCAGGCTTTTCCCTCGATTAGCGGAGCATCTACAGGTATCTGGTATGTAGACAGTGGGCTTCACGTCATATGACAGGAGTCCGTGAGTATTTCTCGGAGCTTTCAGAGAGTGGCACTGATATTGAGGTAGTACTCGGTGATGACAGAGTTGTTAGAGCAGTCGGGGTGGGGACACTGACATTTCAGAGGGAGTTCGAACCTCCCTTGAAAGTGACAGATGTTCTTTATGTGCCAGGGATGAGGAAGAACCTCATATCTGTCTCAGCTTTGGAGGACAGAGGATATGAGGTACTGTTCAGGGGAGGACAGGGGTTGATGTATCCTAGGGGCGCTCCAGCTGAGTCAGCTAGAGTGATAGGTGTACGCCATGCAAAGGTGTACAGGTTTGCATTCCAGCCCCTTTTGGCATTGAGTAGTAGTACCGACAGCAGAGCTAGCAGTTCTGAGCAGTGTGAGATTTGGCACCGCAGGATGGGACATATGTATCATGGAGCCTGGAGGACCTTGCGGGAGATCACTACAGGTATGCCAGATTTCAGTACTGATCACTTTGATACTTGTAGAGGATGTGCTATGGGCAAGTTTGCCAAATCCCCTTTTCCCAGCAGTGACAGCAGAGCGACTGGGATACTTGATTTGATACATTCTGATGTGAGCGGTCGGATGTCTCATGTTTCCTTGAGTGGGTATGAGTACTATGTTTTATTCATTGATGATCACTCCAGGAGGACCTGGATTTATTTCTTGAAGACCAAGAGTGAGGTCTTCAAGCGGTTTCAGGAGTTTAGAGCTCTTGTGGAGACACAGACAGGTTAGAAGATCAAGTCTCTGAGGTCGGACAATGGGGGAGAGTACACCCTTGGAGAGTTTGTTGACTATTGTGTAGAGGCAGGCATTAGGAGGGAGTTCACTGTTCCTTACAACCCCCAGCAGAACGGGGTTGCGGAGAGGAAGAACAGATCCATCATAGGGGCTGCCAAAGCCATGTTACATGATCAGGGGTTGCCATTGTTTTTGTGGACAGAGGCCTGCAACACAGCTGTTTACTTGCAGAACAGGAGTCTCCATCGTGCCTTGGGGCACATGACTCCGGAGGAGGCTTTCTCTCGGATGAAGCCTGATATTGGTCATCTTCATATCTTTGGATGCATTACATACTCCTATATACCCAAGGGGAAGAGGACCAAACTAGAGCCCACCGCATAGAAGAGTATCTTTGTGGGCTACAGTGAGACCTCAAAGGCCTTTCGGATTTACATTCCTGCACGGAGGAGAGTTGTTGTCAGACGGGATGTGAAGTTCGAGGAGGATAGGGCCTTTAGGAGATCACGGGAGTTGGAGTATCTGGATCAGCCAGACACTCAGTAGCAGTTGAGTCAGTCATAGGGATCCAGTGGGCAGGGATGAGGAGGATCAGGAGGTACATCTATGAGGATGTCAGGTCCATCAGTGAGGAGTGGCTCACCGAGCCAGAGGGGTGGTGCTCCGAGTAGGTCACAGAGCAGTTCACTAGGGAGATCACTGATGGACAGTTCACACGGTACCTCAGCTTCTACAGGTTTATGTGCAAGCAGGAGGACAGCAGACAGACAATCAGGAGTTCAGACTACAGATGGTGATGAGGAGGAGGAGTTTCATTCTCCTATGGGAGAAGCATGCTCAGGGAAGAGGAAGCCCAAGTGGCTTCAGGACACCTTGAGAGATGCACATCTGTTGCTGAGCTGAAGAGGCCGGTCAGAGAGAGTAGACCACCTGAGAGATTTTGTAGCTATAATGGCGATGGTTACCAACATCCTTGACTCTGAGCCTTCTAGCTATGAGGAGGCAGCTAGCCAGCAGGTCTGGAGAGAGGCCATGCAGGAGGAGTATTCTTCGATCATGAAGAATGATGTTTGGGAGGTGGTGCCGAGGCCTGAGGGCAAGTCTGTGGTTACTTCCAGATGGCTTTACAAGGTAAAGCATGCTGCATATGGTAGCATTGAGAAATTCAAAGCGAGGTTTGTGGCTAGAGGGTTCTCCCAGGTAGAGGGAGTTGATTATGAGGCGACCTTCGCTCCCGTGGCTCGATATACTTCGATTCGCTCCATTATATCGATAGCAGCAGAGATGGGGTGGAAGATCCACTAGATGGATGTGAAGACCGCATTTCTCAATGGCTTCATACAGGAGGAGGTGTACATTGAGCAGCCACAGGGCTTTGAGGTGCATGGGAAGGAGTCCCATGTGTGCAGACTGAAGAAGGCCCTTATGGCCTGAAGCAAGCTCCCAGAGCTTGGTACTCCAGGATAGATACTTATTTGCAGGGGATGGGTTTCACAAAGAGTGAGGCAGATCCGAACCTTTACTTTATTGTGATAGGTGAGGAGCCTCTCATTCTGGTGCTGTATGTGGATGACTTGGTCATTACAGGGGCAGAGAGACTCATAGAGCACTGCAAGAGAGATCTTGCGACGGAGTTTGAGATGAAGGACATTGGTTTGATGCATTACTTTTTGGGTTTGGAGGTGTGGCAGGAGGAGGGGCATTTCTTCCTGGGGCAGGGGAAGTATATTGTGGACATCCTTAGCAGATTCCACATGGAGGATTGTAGACCCATGTCGACACCAATGATCACCAACTGGAAGAAGCTTCATGCTTCGAATTCCGAGTTGGTGGATCCCACATTGTACAGGCAGCTGATTGGTTCCTTGATGTATTTGGTCAACACTAGACCAGATATCTGTTTTGCAGTCAACACGATGAGTCAGTTTATGTGTGAGCCTAGGAAGGTTCACTGGGTGGCTGCAAAACACATTTTGCCGTACTTGCAGGGGACAGTGGATTATGGTCTGGACTACAGGCAGGGGGATGGAGTGAGGTTGGTAGGTTATACTGATTCTGATTGGGCAGGTTGTGCTTCTGATAGGAAGAGCACTTCAGGGTGTTGTTTTGGGTTGGGTTCGACAGTAGTGTCATGGTTCAGCTGGAAGCAGCAGTTAGTAGCATTGAGTTCAGCGGAAGCAGAGTATATGGTAGCCAGTCTAGCTAGTTGTGAGGCCATCTGGTTTCGCAAGATGTTGTTTGGCTTATTTGGTTAGTTGTTGAGACCTTCAGTGATTTGCTGTGATAATCAGACTTGCATTAAAGTCACAGAGAATCCAGTATTTCATGACAGATCAAAGCATATCGGGATCAAATATCATTTCATCAGAGACTATGCTGAGAAAGGAGCTATGAAGCTTGAGTACATTCCCGCCGATGAGAAGGTTGCAGATATTCTTACTAAAGCCTTACTAGGGGCAAGCATGTTTACTTCGGAGACAAGATGGGTGTGGTGAGGAACACCTTCCTCGGTAAGAGGGAGTGTTGAAATTTGGTACCGGAGGATAGGTGGTTCCTTTAGGCTTTGATCTTTGGCCTAGGAAAAGTGTCCAAAAGATTTTAATTTTTCTCCTAAAGTGACTTTATAATTTTTATAAAGTTAAAATCTAATTTATAAGTGACTTTAAGTGATAAAGTTACTAAGTCTAATTTTAAAGTGACTTTTATAAAGTCAATGAAAAATTAGAAAGGAAAAGTGACTTTGGAAATAAATGGCTAAGTGGGTCTTTATTAAAGTGGGTGAATTAAAAAATAGAAAGTGAGATTTAAATGTGCATTTAATCTCAGCCATTGATCTAAATCTATTTCAGCCATTGGATTTAGGGATCACCCAAATGTCACTTGGATCACCCAAAAGTCACTTGGAGTTATATTAAGGGAGGAAAATGAGGAAAAGATCACATTCGATTCAATTCTTTCATGAGCAGATTGAGAGAAGGAGAGCAAGAGAGCAAGGGAGATTTCTGTATAGTGAGCTGCGGAGTTTCAGCAGCGGAGTAACAACAGCGAAGTTTCAGCAGGGCAATTTTTCAGCAAGGCTGAGATAAGTTGTAAAAGTTTGTTTGCTGATTTTTGTTGAATATTTCTCTATTGTAAAAAGACATTTTTCAGAAATAAAGAAGAGCTCTCAAACTGGTTTTCCCCAAGAGTTGTAGGGGGTTTTTCCAAGGTCACGTTGACCAAAAATATCAGTGTTTTAATGTGTTTTAATGGCTGTTTATTACTGTTGATTTTTATTTCTGCAATTTCCAGCATTCTGTAAAATTTCCAGAATTTGTGTTTTCAACAAATTTATTTTTTTTCAACTTGTTGAATGTATGCTTATGGGAAAGGGCATTTAACTACATGGGAGAAATAAGGAGAAACTGAAAACCGGGGTGGGAAAACAGAAATTTTAACAGCTACTGCGTAGGCCCTAGAATGGACAAATTCAACTCTCCCTGGAGAAGCAAATTCTAGCCCTTCAACTCTCTACAACATCTAGTCCCCCCTCAAGGAATTTTCCTCTCAATTCTCTGGCTGAAATTCCCCTTAAAGACCCATCAACTTAGTGGCACAAATTCCTCTACTACATCCTCCTCGAAGCTCGAACTGGCTGATGGAATAGTTGAATAGGCTTCGAAACTCCAACAATCTCTTCTCCACCAAGCTCTAAAATTCTCTCCTGGGGTGGCACTCTTGGTATACCAAAAGAGAGTTGGGAATTTCTCCTTGGAAATCCCTTTGCTCAATAGGACCAGTTGACTTAGCTTAACAACACAAGCAAACTCTCAATATTAGATGCACAAACAAAGAACCCAAAATGAGCTTGCTTCCTTCCCTTTATAGTTGTTTCCCCTTCTTCCCATGTAGGTCCCACTAATTCGACCTCCTTGGGCCTTTTCTTCATTGTGGGTCGAATTTCTCCTAAGGGTTTGATTTCCCCCTTTTTGGGTGGCCCCCCATAACCCACTAACTTTTTAATTTTTCATTTTATCCTAAGTGGGTTCTCCCTTCCTTTTGCAAATTTAAATTTTTATCTCTTAACCCCTTTCTCCTAAGTCTAAGTGCAAAAATTTGCATCAAGGGCCAAAATTGCAAAATTTTGAACTTATCTAGTAAAATTTATTTGTTTGGGACATGACAATCCTCTCCTCCCAAATGTTGCTTGTTCTCAAGCAACTAAAGTGTCGGATGTTGCAATATTTTCTCTCCTTCCCACATGACATCCTCCTCAAGTAAGTCCTTTCACCTCACAAGGAATTCTCTAATAGTTCTACTCCTGAGCTTCCTTTCCCTCTCTTGCAAAATAGCCTCCGATGTCAAAACAAAGTGCCCCTCATCATCCAAGGACCAAGGGTGGTAGCTTTGTAGTAGTTGTCACCTATTTCCCCAAGGCCTTTTTGAGGCACGAGACATGGAAAACATTGTGCATCTTGCTACCCGGTGGAAGCTCTAGCTCATACGCTACCTCTCCTACTCTCTTGGTCACCCTGTATGGCCCATAGAAGCGGGGTTTGAGATTTTTAGCTCCCTTCTGCTTCAATGCGGACTTCTTATATGGCCGAAGTCTTAGAAAAACCAAGTCCCCCATCTCAAACTACCTCTCTACTCTTCCCCTCTCTACATACATCTTTTGTTGGTTTTTGGCAGTCTGTAAGTTATCCTTGAGAACTCTAAGGATGTCTTGACTCTTTTGTATCCAGTCCTTGGCCCCTAAGGCCCTTCTGTCTCCAAAGATAATGTCAAAAAAATTTAGTGCATCATAACCATATACGGAATGAAAGTGTGATAGGACTATTTACATGTGATATATGGTCTTGTAGCAATACTCCCCAAGCTGCAACCACTTCACCCACGCTCTTTGTTGCCCTGTCACATAGTTGCGCAGGTAGCCCTCCAACCACTTGTTCACAATCTCCATCCGGTGGTGGTATCTTATGTGAGAAACCAACCATGAATCTGCTATCCCTGTCACTGATGATGATCTTAGGCAACACATGCAGCCTAAACACCTCCATTAAAAACAACTTGGCCACCTCGGACGCTGAGTATTTGGATGGAATGGAAAAAAAGTGGGTGAACTTCGTCAACTTGTCAACCACCATATAGATGAAATCTCACCCCTACACTGTTGGTAGTCCTGTGCTGAAGTCCATAGATATAATTTCCCGCATCCTCTCAGGAATGGGAAGATGTTGTAAAAGTCCCTCCAGATGGGTGTGATCCCACTTGTTCCTCTAGCAAGTATCACACTCCCATGCATGCCTCAGAACATCCTCATTAAGCCCCCTCTAAGTGAAATTCTCCTTAATGGCCCTATATGTCTTGAGGAACCCTTGATTCCTTACCAAATGTGAGTCATGAGCTACTCACAAAATCTTCTCCCTCAATTGTGAGCCAGGTAGTAAATAAATCATGCCCTTGTAGTAGATAACCCCATCCATCACCCAGTATATGTTGTCCCCATGAGTACCATCCAAGATCTCACATGCATGTCAATCCTTAGAGTATTCCACCAATAGTTGTTCCTTCCAGCCCTGATAAATGTACATCAAAGAGAGTGTTGTAGGCCTCTGTGATAGTGCATCAGCCACTATATTATGCTTTCCCTTGACATACTTAATCTCAAAGTCATATGCTTGGATCTTACTGACACATTTATGCTACCTCTCTTGTAGGTTTTTCTTCTCCAAGAAGAATCGAAGACTATTATGGTCAGTCTTCACCTTGAACTCGTTTCCCACCAAGTATTGTCTAAACTTAGCAAGTGCATGCATCACATCCAACATCTCCTTGTCGTAGATGGAGTACAACCTCTCTTATGGTGGTAACTTATTTCTTTCAAATGTTATAGGATGTTCTTCCTGTGTCAGTACTACCCGACTCCCTCCCCAAATGCATCACAGTCTAAAATGAATGGCCCTGAGAAATCTAGTAGAGCCAAAATAGGGTAGCTTATCATCACCCTCTTAAGGCATGCAAAAGCCTCCTGTGCCACATTTGTCCACTAAAAATTCCCTTTCTTCGTCATATCTGTGAGGGGTGTTGCTAGTTGGGAAAATCACTTCATGAACCTCTTGTAATATGTGCAAATACCCAAGAATCCCCTCAACTTGATCAGTTTCCTAGGTGTAGGCCAGTTCAGGATGGCCTTGATCTTCTCCTCCAGTACTCCATACTCCCAAATATCGTGCCCAAGGTACAACATCTCAGTCAGTCCAAACTCACATTTGAACATCTTCGCATACTGTTTTTCTCCTCCAGTATGTACAATACATCTTCCAGATGTTGGAGGTGCTCCTCCCATGACCTATTGTATACTAGAATGTCATCGAATAAGACAAGGATGTATCATCACAACTGCTTGCGAAACATGTGGTTCATGCAAGACTAGAATGTGCCTGGTTCATTGGTTAGCCCAAAGGGCATCATCAAGAACTCAAAATGTCCATAGTGGCAAAGGAAAGCAGTCTTGGGGATGTACCCCGAGCATAAGTCTATCTTAGAGAATTACTTGGCTCCTCTAAGCTCTTCCATTAGCTCGTCAATGTGAGGAATGGGGTACCTATTCTTCAATGTCCTTTTGTTGAGGGCCCAGTAATCTATGCACATGTGAAGGGTCCCATCCTTCTTCTTCACTAACAACATTGAAGAAGCGAAGGGCCTAGTTACAGGCTTGATGTGCCCCAATCTCAACAACTCTTGTATCGCCTTCTCAATCTCATGGCAATATGACTTTGGATGCTTGTAGGGAGTGGTGATGATTGCATGCACCCCCTCCTCCGGCTCAATGGTGTTCTTGAAGACCCTGTCGAGTGGTCTGCCAGGTGGAATCTCCCCATATACGTCCTGATGATTATCTAGGAGCGCGAGTATGTTTGAATGTGTCTGCTGCATTTGTCCCCCTATCTCTGAAATCCTCAACTCTATAGCCCAAGTAATGTCACCATGCCTCAAGTCTGCCTCCATCTTATGTGTTGACACTGCCTCAGGTCGATATGAATGCATGCCCTTCAATACTTAGCTTTCTGTCTAGACTAGTGAACTCCATCTCCAATTTCTTCTAATCTATAGTGACGCGCCCCAAGGAATACAACCATTGAACTACCATCACTCCATTGGTGTCCAGAAGGTCCACCACAAAGAAATGATCCATCATCGAGTAGTTCCCCATAGTCACTGTCATACTCGGGACATACCTCATATACTACATAGTCCTATCACTAGGCACCAAAATTGAAAACCTCTCTAAAGCCTCTATATGAATTCCTTGCCTCTCCACCAAATGTGCATCAATAAAAATATGGGTAACCCCACTTTCCACCAGCACTGATACCCTCTACCCCTATACAATGCCCTGAATCTGCAATGTCAAATACTTTGAAACTCCTTGAAGTGATGAAATAACTCCCCCTGTGGGTAGAAATTCCCCTCCAGTAGGTGGGGGTGGTGGGCTACCTCCTCCAGTGCCTTGGGGTCTGTTATCTCTTATGTCTAGATCTTACTCTATCTCCTCCTCATCAACCTCAGTGTATGAAAACACCTTAATGTAGTGGGTCTTGCCCTTGTCACGCTAATACCCTGGCTTCTATGACTCCTAGCATGTAAAACATTGTGTCCTCCTCCTAAGGTCCCTCCTGGCCTCCTCATCCATTTTTCCGTTCCCTATCCACTCCTTCTGCAAAGGCTTGATGTCATTCCCTTTCTAAGGGAAAGTGGGTCTAGTGGGTGTAGGGGCTCTTGTCTTCATAACAACATCTAGCATGTCTCAGTCTCTACTAATAGTGTCCTGCAATGAGACAGGACATATGCACGTACTCATCCTCTCAGTGACTTGGTCAAACCCTGTATGAACATCATGATTAATCTCACCTCCGAAATGTCTAAGACCATCATTGTCAGTCTTTGAAACTATGCTATGAAGGCCTATGTACTGCCTACCTACTTCAAGTTAGCCATCTCCCTAAAGTGCAACTCTTGATCTTTCCGGTCAAATCTCTACACCAACCTGCGAGTGAAGTCGGTGTAAGAAGCGATGGAGGCATGCCCAAGTGTGGCTAACCCATGGTACCACCACTCCGGTGCATCACCGTCCAGATGTAGCGTGGTGAATCTTATGGCATTTGTCCCCCTCATTGGATTTAGGGTGAAATATGTATGCAGTTTCTAAACCCAAGCCCTCGCCGAACTCCTATATAGTCCATAATAGTTAGGTAGGGTCACCTTCCTTGCCACCCTTTGGCTGTCCCAACTATGACACTCCTTCCCTCCCGAGGAAGGGGTCCTAGCTCCTCTAAATTTATCCTCCAGATGTTAATAATCTGCAAAAGAGAGGGTCCTTCAAATCCTAGGGTCTAAAGACTCATACTCATCAATCATGTCAGTAAATGATCTAATCAGCACCGTGAAGGCATCAACCTCTCTCTCACGATCTGGCTCCTTAGTGAAGGGTGGCATAGTGGGCCTATGGGTGAGGCCATATGTGTGTATGGTCTGATGGGTTGTGTGAGGGTGTGCTTGGCTCTCCTCCCTTGCGTGTGAGCATCCCTCTCCCCCATTAGTTCCTCCCTGGGGTCCCCCATGTGTGTTCTGCGACTGGAGATCCATCATTTGCCTCATCATCGTCATCATTTATTGGTTCATTCTCACTAGCTCCTCCAATAGTGGGTCACACCCACCCTACCTGGGTTTCTCATCACCACTGCGATCCCCCATGAAATCTCTAGTGTTATCAAGCTCTATGTTTGAGAAATGGTCAGGCTCATCTCCTCTACCACAACCCCTTCATCTTCCTCTGGCTCTGCCTCTAGGTATATATACTGCTCCACTAAATGGCCCTTTTATCACTTGTTCCCATGCCCACACCTGGCCAAGAACATGATTTGATACCATTGTAATGTTCCAACTAAAAATTTACAGTGATATACCAAAGACATGAACTAGCTACAACACAACTTAACATGCAAAAATCTGAAACACATCACATGCAATTACAAATTAGACACCATTGGGCGAAATATTGAATCTGAGTCATTTTATTGGTCAACCATCTAAGAAAATTTGAGAATAAATGGTATGGAAAGTGTTCACCTTGGCTTTGCTAAAATAAGGAAGCAAATACCCATGTGATAATAGGTGAGTTACTCCTCCCAAAATGGTTTCCTCAAGTTGCGCATTCAACTCGGAAAATTTCATGCAACTACCTGATTAGAGGTTACATGTGATTTGAGGCCTCTAAACTTCACAAAAAAATCTGCAAAATTAGGAGCAAGCTCCTTGATAGCAGACCAAAAAAACCCAGAAATGATTCGGGTTGATTCCAACCTCTCAGAATTACCCAAATTTGGTGCTACAACCTCAAGGGGGCTTCACTCAATGAACTTCTAACATAGCACGTGCTTTCATGGCATACTAAGCAATACCTTTAATTTGACTATATATTGGAAAATACCTCTAAAATCACATTATTTTATCCCCTACCAATACAAACCCAATACACCTTCTCAATTTAAAAAACCCCTACTTTCACTAGATATTGTAGGTTTCCATTTTTTCATTAGCATTTTTTCTACCCCTTTATATTTTTTCATTAACTTTGAGCACCATTTTTTATACCTACCAATATTAAAACCCTTTACCCCCTATTATATGCTCAATATATTGTGTCATTTTTTATTTAATATATATCCCCCAATATGAACCCACATGGTATCATATTTCTCCCCCAATGGCGCCCCCATGTACAACCTCCTTCACTAGTTTTGTGTCCTACCTGTAGCACAACTGCTGATTTGCCTCTAATTTCTCCCTCCAAATAGCTAGAAAATTTTTGGAATGTCTTCCTGGGAAAGTGTGGCCAAAATCCCTACTCAAACTAGCCTTTCCTTGCTACAATTATGACTGATGAATTTCTGCCCAGGAAGCTACTACACAGGCCCTAGAATGGACAAATTCGGCTCTCCATGTATCAACAATTCCCAGCTATGCAACTTTCCACAAAATTTGGTTCACCCTCAAGGAATTTTCCTCTAAATTCTCTGGTTGAAACTCCCTTTGAATTGGAGAAATTTTGAGGTCTTATATGTGCCTCCTAAGGAATATTATAAAAAAAATAGTGAAAATAATAAAATAAGATTAGAGTACATAATCAAATTTTAGAGGGGAAAATAAGAAAAAACTACTTTTGCAACTCGTATTTTCAACTTATCTCCTTATTTTTTTACTCAAATTTTGAGTAAGAGCATGAGAAATACATGAAAAAACATGATTGCAATAACGTTTTTTTATGTATTTCTCATTTTCATGTAGCAAAATCCATCGAAAGTATGCAACATGGGTACTCCTTGGATGAGGAATTATTTTTTTCATCCAACGAGTGCTCATGCTCGAAATTTGAGTAAAACTGTAAAGAGATACTTGTTGAAAATATAAGTTGAAAAAGTAATTTTTTTGTTTTACTCCAAAAATAGTGAATCATCCCCCATGGTTGACATCATTATTTTGAATCCTATTGGTTCTTAGAAAGTTGATTCTGGTTGTGTAATTTTGTTTTGAGACCCATTTTAGACCTCAAAATTTCTCTAATGACCCCTCAACTCAATGGTATGAATTCCTCTATTATGTCCTCCTGGAAGCTCGAACTGGCTAATGGAATAACTAAACAAGCCCACGAACTCCAACATTCTCCTCTCCATTAATCTCTGAAATTCTCTCTTAAGGTGGCATTCTTGGTCCACTGAAAGAGAGTTGGGAATTTCTCCATGGAAATCCCTGTGCTCAATAGCACTAGTTGACTTGGATAAACAGCACAAGAAAACTCTCAATATTAGATGCACAAACAAAGACCCCAAAATGAGATTGCTTTCTTCCCTTTATAGTTGTTGCCCCTTCTTCCCATGTAGGTCCCACTAATTCGAACCCCTTGAGCCTTTTCTTCTTTATGGGTTGAGTTTTTCTTAAGGGTTTGATTTCCCCCATTTTGGGTGCCCTCCACTACTCACTAGCTTTTTAATTTTCATTATCTCCTAAGTGGGTTCTCCGTTCATTTTGCAAAATTAAGTTTTTATCTCTTAACCCCTTTCTCCTAAGTCTAAGTGCCAAAATTTGCATCAATGACCAAAATTGCAAAATTGTGAATTTATCTAGTAAAATTTCTCTAATGACCCATGTTTTTATGAATTTTTAAGTTTTTGATGTTTATTAAGGATTTGTGCCTATCCATGTTTACCAACATGTGTCAATCATAACTATGTGAGAATAACATATGGCTAAGAAATATGTTCATTCACTATTAAATCCACATGAATAATATTAGTACAACCACATTACATCTCCGTAAATATAACAAAAAAATTATTGCAACACGAATAAAGATTATGGGTCAACTTTAACTTAAAAAGAAAAAAAGAATTATAAATTAATGTTATAAATAATAATGAGGAATTTATGATGGATGAACTTATAATTAGAAGAATCTCAAATCCCTAATAAATTGCTAGGTAGGGAGCCACATGACTAATTTAATTTTTTAAATTTATTAAAAGTAATGAATCATTTTGTTAAATAAAATGTGGTTATATATAAATGAATGTTATAGATAATAATGAAAACTTATCATGGAGAAACTTATTAGAATTGGAATTGAAAATCAATCTAAACTCTCAATTAAAAAAATAAAAATAATAAGCAAATCCTCTTCCATTTTAATTGAAATAAAAAATCCTATACAAATATCTTAAAAAATACACATTAAAAAATAATTTTAATATTAAAAATGTAATTTCAAATTTCCAAAAATGTATATATATATAAAATACCAAGTAGTTGATTATTAATTACTGGTTTTATATGCCCATGGCAACCGACTATGCTAGTGATCCATTATCAAATCAAAATATTGTCTATGAGAGTCTGATAACTAAGTGACCAACCAGTTATCAAATCAAAACATGAAGTGGCAAAGACCGATAACACATCCGACTCCACCGACTATGGAAAACCACTAAAACGTGTAGATATGTATAAAATCCAGGTATCATCCGACTCCACCGACTATGGAAAACCACTAAAACGCGTATATATATATAAAACCCAGTTATCATCCGACTCCACCGACTATGGAAAACCATTAAAACGTGTATATATATATATAAATCAGTTATCATCCGACCACCGACTATGGAAAACCACTAAACCCATACACGTGTGTGTATATATAACTAACCCCAAGTGCCCAAAATCTGACACATCACGAGTATCGTGTGCCACAAAGTAGTCCTTACCCATTCTTCCAGAAAAATCTACACACTTGATGCTGAATAATCCTGCGTGTCATCAACGAAAAGCCTGCTGATGAAGCAATCCTTAACCCATTCTTTCTTCCAGAAAAATATAGACACATCAATACGACTCTGTCATCATATAGTGCACCGCTGTTCTAGACACGTTACCTCCATGCAGACCCTCACAAGCAAATCAACAACGACCGTCACTTCCATATATACACACACAATGCCTTTGGTTTAACTCGTGATGCGTCTGACTTCAGTTTGCCATTGAAGACCGATAAATAATTATTGTGAAGCAGCAGCGTTTTAATCAAGAAGAGGACCAGGAAAAATCATTTGCAGAACAAGAAGATAATCCAAGATGTCAAGCACACGCAGCCCTCAGTGTGGGTGCGGAGAAACTTGCGCTTGCGCCGATTGCAAGTATGGTGACACATTTTTCTACTTTACTGTTTGTTTCACAGTTCTTAGACTTAGGAAGGATTCCATTGTTGGTGGTTTCCATGTGTATTGGCTTTTCTTTCAGTGTAATTTGCCGGATTTTATCGTTGCATTTGAATTCTTTTTAGAGGTTTAGAATTTTATTGTTGCTTTTGAATTCTTCTTAAAGGTTCAGAATATTATTGTTGCTTTTGAATTTTCTTAACGGTTAAGACCGTTAAGAGTAAGAATCTGTTGCTTCTATAATCTTCACTTTGAGTGAAATATTTTTTTCAATGCTCGTTGAACCTGTTTTTACGGCCGAAATGGATTAAGCGCGTTATCAACCGCAATTTATGCAGGAATTTCCACAAGTTACTCTGTAACCTGGATTTTGGATTTTTTAAAATTCCCTCCTAAATCAATTTTCAGAGGTCTCAGGGAGCCAGTTTTCTAGTTGTTTGACTTACTCGTTTTCAGAGATCTCAGAGGTCCAACACTAAGATTTCAGGGCTCTCAGAAGTCTTCAGACTGAGAGGCCAGTTACTTCCTACGAAATGGTTCTTGAAGTCTGTTTCTTTCCTAGTTTGAAGTGGTTCTCGGAAGTCGGTGTCTAGTCTTTAGAGGGTAAAACCAAGGTCAGTTATGTCCTAGGAGGTTAGTTTCCTAGTTTCCTCCTAATACTAAGATTTCAGAGGTCTCAGAAGCCTAATACTAAGAGGTCATTTACTTCCTAGGAAATGGTTTTTGGAAGTCTGTTTCTTTCCTAGTAGTCTAAGACTAGGAGGTCAGTTACTTGTTTCTTTCCTAGTAGTCTAAGACTAAGAGGTTAGTTACTTCCTAGGAAATGGTTTTTGAAGTCTGTTTCTTTCCTAGTTTGAAGTGGTTCTCGGAAGTCGGTTTCTAGATTTTAAAGGCTAAAACTAAGGTCAGATATGTCCTACGACGTTGGTTTCCTCTTTGGATAGGTCAATGTGGAAGTCGGTGAAGTCGGTTTCTAGATTTTAAAGGCTAAAACTAAGGTCAGTTATGTCCTAGGAAGTTAGTTTCCTCTTTGGATAGGTTAATGTGGACGGTTTGGACAGGCTAGTCTAGGTCGGGTTCAAATTCAGTTTCAATCAGGCTCAATTTAAAAGGCGAGTTATATTCTATCTTAGAAAGTTGGGAGTAGTTTCCTAGTTTCCTCCTTGGATGGGAGTAGTTTCCTAGTTCTCTCCTTGGATGAGTCAATTTGGATAATGAGTTTCCCTGTTTAAAATTTGGACAGTTTGGATAGATCGGTCTCCCTCCTTTTAAGAGTTACAAGTTTAAATTCAGATCCAGTCCAAAGGAACTCAGCTTCTTTAGGAAAGAGTCCGTTTACCAGTTCCTCCTTTAACAGGTAAAATTAATCTAATTAGGTCCAATCCAAAGAAATTCTTTCTGAAAGAAGTCAGTTTCCCAATTTCCTCCTCCAGTAAGCCAAATTAGTCTGATTAATTTGGATAGAACACTCTCCCTTCTTTTAAGGTTTCCTTGGATAGATTACTTCCCTTCTTTTAAGAGTTTATAGGATCAAATTCTCCCTCTCCCTTCTTTTAAGGGTTCATAGAATCAAATTCACCCACTTCCTTCTTTTAAGGGTTCCTTAGAAAGATTAAGATTACTCTCCCTTCTTTTAAGTGTTCATAGGATCAAATTCTCCCACTTCCTTCTTTTAAGGGTTCCTTAGAAAGATTAAGATTACTCTCCCTTCTTTTAAGTGTTCATAGGATCAAATTCTCCCTTTTTTTAAGGGTTCTCCCTTCTTTTAAGGGTTCATACTAATGAGTATAAAATTCTCACTTCTTCTAAGGGTACTTAGAATCAAATTCAGGTCCAGTCTCTTTCCTTTTGGTAGGTCACCGCCTTCTTTTAAGGGTTCCAGAATCAAATTCAGGTACAGTCTCTTTCCTTTTGGGAGGTCACCTCCTTTTTGGACAGTTTGGATAGATCAGTCTCCCTCCTTTTAAGAGTGTTACAAGTTTAAATTCAGATCCAGTCCAAAGGAACTCAGCTTCTTTTTAGGAAAGAGTCCGTTTCCCAGTTTCCTCCTTTAACAGGTAAAATTAATCTAATGAGGTCCAATCCAAAGAAATTCTTTCTGAAAGAAGTCAGTTTCCCAATTTCCTCCTCCAGTAAGCCAAATTAGTTTGATTAATTTGGATAGATCACTCTCCCCTCTTTTAAGGGTTCCTTGGATAGATTACTTTCCCTTCTTTTAAGAGTTCATAGGATCAAATTCTCCCTCTCCCTTCTTTTAAGGGTTCATAGAATCAAACTCTCCCACTTCCTTCTTTCAAGGGTTCCTTAGAAAGATTACTCTCCCCTTCTTTTAAGGGTTCATAGGATCAAATTCTCCCTTTTTAAGGGTTCTCCCTTCTTTTAAGGGTTCATACTAATTAGTATCAAATTCTCACTTCTTTTAAGGGTTCATAGAATCAAATTCAGGTCCAGTCTCTTTCCTTTTGGTAGGTCACCGCCTTCTTTTAAGAGTTCCTAGAATCAAATTCAGGTCCAGTCTCTTTCCTTTTGGGAGGTCACCTCCTTTTTAAAAGTTTCAACGAATCGGATTCAAAATCGAGTCAGTTTCCCAATTTCCTCCTCTAATAGGTCAGATTAATCTAATTAGGTCCAGTCCAAAGAAATTCAGGTTCTTTTTAGGAAAGAAGTCAGTTTTTAGCAGTTTCCTCCTCCAATAGGCCATTTTAATTTGGATAGATCACTCTCCCTTTTTTTTTAATGCTTCCTCGGTTCGGTTCAAATTCAGGTCCAGTCTCTCTACTTTTCGGAGGTTACCTCCTTTTAAGAGTTTCAACAGATCGGTGGTCTAAATTCAGGTTCCTTCTAAAACCTGAAGGACGAGTCACTATTCCTTCCAAATTCAGTTTTCAGTTTCCTTCTAAAACCTGAAGGACAAGTCACTATTCCTTTTTTTAAGAGTAATACCTGAAAGACAGGTCACTTTTGCCTCTTTCAATAGAGTTCCTTGTTTTAGGAGTTCACAGATTCGAATTCAGGGCTGGTTCTAGGTTCAAATTCATCTTCAGCCTAAGACCAGAAGGACAGGTCACTATTCTCTCTTTAAGAGTAATACCTGAAAGATAGGTCATTATTCTTTTTTTCTTCAGGTCAATATTGACAGATCATTTTTCTTTTTTTCTTCAGGTCACTATTGACAGGTCACTATTCTTTTTTTCCATCAGGTCACTATTCTTTTTTAAGAGTAATACCTGAAAGACAGGTCACTCCTACTCTCTTTCAAGAGAGTTCCTTCTTTTAGGAGTTAATTCAGGGCTGGTTTCTTTTTTTCTCCAGGTCTAGTTTCCTTCCTTTTGGGCAGGTGAATTTTAAGATTTTACAGGTTAGATTCAAATTCTTTCTTTAGTCCAATAAGCCACTTCAAGAGTTCACAGATCAGATTCAAATTCAGGTTAAGTCCAAGAAAATAAAATGCCATTTGTTTCCTAGGAAGGAACTCAGTTTCCTAGTTTCCTCCTTGGATTTGGACAGGTGAGCCTCTCTTAAGAGTTCACAGTTTGGATTTGGACAGGTGAGACTCTCTTTTTAAGAGTTCACAGTTTCAAATTTAGGTTCAGTCTCCTAATTAAAGTCCACACGTTTCCGGTGAGGAGGTCATGTTCATAGTCTCTTTCCTTCCTTTCCTTCCTTTCCTCTTTTCCTTTCCTCTTTTAGGAAGAGTTTAGATTCACATGTTCGGATTGAAATTGAGGTTTAGGTTTCTAAATTCACAGTTTCAAATTTAGGTTCAGTCTGCTCATTCACATTAAATTTAGGTTCAGTCTCTTAATTCACACTTTCAGGTTTCTAAATTCACAATTTCAAATTTAGGTTCAGTCTGCTAATTCACATTAAATTTAGGTTCAGTCTCTTAATTCACACTCTCAGGTTTCCGCTGAGGAGGTGGTCACGATCATAGTCTCCTTTCCTTCCTTAATAGACCTCACTTTCCTCTTTTAGGAAGAATTTATATTCACATTGTGCGGATTCAAATTGAGGTTTAGGTTTCTAAATTCACAGTTTCAAATTTAGGTTCAGTCTCTTAATTAAAGTCTTTTTAGTTCACACTCGGAGGTTTCTTTTTAGTTCACAGTAACAGTTAAAAGTCTTAGTAGTTCACACTCACAGGTTTCTTTTTAGTAGTTCACACTCACAGGTTTCTTTTTAGTTCACAGTAACAGTTAAAGTCTTTTTAGTTCACAATCACAGGTTTCTTTCTAGTCCACACTCACATGTTTCCGGTGAGGAGGTCACGTTCATAGGCTCTTTCCTTCCTCCTTAAAAGGCCTTAATTGAGAAGAGGAGGTCACGTTCATAGGCTCTTTCCTTCCTCCTTAAAAGGCCTTAATTGAGAAGAGTTTATATTCACATGTTCGGATTCAAATTGAGGTTTAGGTTTCTGAAATCACAGCTTCAGATTTAGGTTCAGTCTCCTAATTAAAGTAATTTTAGTTCACATTCACAGGTTTCCTGTGAGGAGGTCACGTTCATCAGTCTCTTTTTAGTTCACACTAACAATTAAAGTCATTTTAGTTCACACTCACACTCACAGGTTTCTTTTTAGTTCACACTCACACTCACAGGTTTCTGGTGAGGAGGTCACGTTCATAGTCTCTTTCCTTCCTTCCTTTAAAGGCCTTAATTGATGAAGAGTTTACATAGGAGGTCACGTTCGTAGTCTCTTTCCTTCCTTTTTGAAAGGCCTTAATTGATGGAGAGTTTACATTCACATGTTCGGATTCAAATTGAGGTTTAGGTTTCTGAATTCACAGTTTCAAATTTAGGTTCAGTCTCCTAATTGAAGTATTTTTAGTTCACACTCAGAGGTTTCTTTTCAGTTCACACTCACAGGTTTCCGGTGAGGAGGTCACGTTCATTACTATCTTTTCTTCCTTAAAAGGCCTTCGTTTCCTTCTTTAGGAAGAGTTTAGATTCACATGTTCGGATTCAAATTGAGGTTTAGGTTCAAATTCAGAAAGGTAGTCTATCCACCTCCATAGCGTTTTCCAGTCATATCTCTATATAGTGAAAACTTTAATCAGATCGGTCAACCGTCTTTGCTATCAAATAGGCTAGACTTTTGGATATCTCTATAGACTTTCACAGGATAGTGCAATCAGATGCATGAACCCTCTTTGCTATCAAATAGGCTCCTAGACTTTTGCAGTCTATATCTTGAAAGACTTGTTCAATCAGACCCATTAACTCTTTTTCTCTATCAAATAGACCCCTATCTACCTCCGTAGGCTTTTCCAATCATACTGCGATCATATCTCTATACAGTTCAAACAGATCCATAAACTCATGAACTCTTTGCTATACACTTTCCATTGCACTCAGATCCAATCAAATTCAGAAGGTTTTGTCAGAAACTTTTGCGATCAAATTCAGAAGGCTCTATCTTATCCAGCAAGGTCTCTTGTCCCACCTTACCAAAACCATAATTCACATGTTCAAATTCAGGGTTCCTTCACTTTCCTTTGAAGGGGCTACACTTTCCATTGCACTCAGATCCAATCAAATTCAGAAGGTTTTGTCAGAAACTTTTGCGATCAAATTCAGAAGGCTCTATCTTATCCAGCAAGGTCTCTTGTCTCACCTTACCAAAACCATAATTCACATGTTCAAATTCAGGGTTCCTTCACTTTCCTTTGAAGGGGCTTACGGGCACAGTCTTTTCTTTAGGTCACATTTCCAGGTTTCCTTTGAGGTGGTCACGTTCTGTCTCTTTTCTTTCTTCCCTTTTTAGGGGTTGAGATTCACGGGTTCAAATTCAAATTGATGCTGTCAGCTTCAAATTCCTAGAAGTCAAACCAGAAAGGATAGAATCCAGAAAGGTAGCCTAATTTATACGAAAAGTCAAATTCAGAAATGTAGTCTACTTTATACGAGAAGTGAAATTCAGAAATGTAGTCTATACATAAGCAGAGGTGGCACTAATATCGTCTACAGATTGTAGTGTGCTTTGCTGGTATTATGTAGTATTGTATGTATCAACTCTTCCTGTTTGGGGTTGGCTTTGGACTTTCTGGATTATGGGAAGTTTCTTTGGGTCCTGTACGTATTTACTTTAAGCCATGTGGATACTGTATGCAATCACTTTTTGTATCAGCTGGCGTTGGGCTCTGTGGATATAGGTAGTTCATTGTACTGGCTTTGGACTATGTGGATATGGGTAGTTCATTGTGCTGGCTTTGGGCCATGTGGATATGGGTAGTTCATTGTACTAGCTTAATCCGTGTGGATAAAGCCATGTGGATACTGTATGCATTCACTTTTTCTCTTCGGAAGCTGGATTTGGGCTCTGTAGATATGGGTAATTCGTTGTATGTATCCACTATTTGGAAGTTGATAGTTTGCTTTGTGGACATGTGAAGTGTATAGTACTGAATGTGTCCACCCTATTATTTGGAAGCTGGCTTTGGGTTTCAGTAGTACATGAATTCTTGTAGTATGGTAGGTCTAATTTGGAATCTGGCTTTGGGCTTCGTTTCGGTAGTCCATGTAGCATTGTATTATCCACTTTTCCTAGTACATGTAGCATTGTATTATCCACTCTTCGTAGTACATGTAGTATTGTATGTATCCACTCTTCCAAGTAGTTCATGTAGTATTGGGCTTGGGCTTGGGTAGTTCATGTAGTATTATATGTATCGATTCTTCCAATTTGAAAGCTGGCTTTGGGCTTTCTGGGTATCTATTTATCGACTTCTATACAGGGCTTTGTGGGTATATATATATCCACTTCATTTTAGAAAGGGGAGTTGGAGTTTTGTCAATCATCGTTTCTGGTTTCCATGTGTATTGTGGGTGTCCACGGTATCTATCTACTTTTCCATTTTGTAAACTGGCTTTGGGATTCTGGCCAGCTGTGTGGATATGTTTTAGTTCATGTGGAGTATTATTTATCCACTCTCTTCCATTGGAAACTGGCTTTGGGTTTTGTGCCACTTTTCCGTTTTGGAAGCTGGCTTTGGGCTTTGTGTGAATTTCCTGTTTCACTTTTTCATTTTGGAAGCTGGCTGTGGGCTTGCTTTGGGAAGTGGCTTTGGGTTTTGTAGTGAGTATCCTATCAATAGATTCTCGCATTGTGAGATTCTCACATTGTGAGTTTCAATGTGCATTGAGATTGTTCATGTATGCAGAGTCCATTTTAGAAATTGGCTTTGGGTTTTGTGGGAGTTTTCTGTTAGTGATTTGTCGTTCTCTGTTTCTGGTTTCGGTGTGCATTGTGAGTGTTCATGTATCCCGTTTCCATTTTGGAAACTGGCTTTGGGTTTTGTGGCTGTGGGGGATTTGTCTATTCTGTTACTAGATTTGTCAATCTTCCTTTCGGGTTTCGATGTGCATTGTGTGTGCCACCATGTCTTTAGCGGTGGCAATTTACAAAACGAACTATCCAATTGGCGTTATAGCATAACAATGTATATATGACCTAGTTACATGAGCGCGTATCAATGTAAAATCATGATCCAATTGCATATGAACAATCCAATCGCCGATGTATCATAACGATGTATATATGATCCAATTACATGATCACATATTAATCGTAAAATCATGATCCAATTGCATATGTATTGATTTTCATATATCGTTAAATAGATTAGTATTGTTGATTTTAAAATATATTGTTAAATAGATACTAATGTGATGCATATAATTCTGACATGGCTATTTAGGTGTGGAGTTGTGAGTATTGCGCCTCCATCCGACCAAACAAGGTACATTTGAGTCCCCAGCAACAGAGGAAAATTTAAAGTGTTATTAAACATTTTAATATTGAAATTTATTTATTTTCTTGAAACCTGAGTTTGGATTTGGATTTTGCAGTGGGGGACATGCATATTGCAAGTGTGGAGAACACTGCAGCTGCAATCCATGTAACTGTTCAAAGGTTGACGAGACTGTTAGTGGGAAGTCCTTCTGTAAATGTGGAGAGAATTGCGCCTGTGAAACATGCACCTGTGGCAGAGCTGGAATATAGCCTAGTTCGTTGTTTTTCTCAGCCAGAACTTAGGATTCCATGACCACTAGTAATAAGATGCAGCATCAATAGCAGCTGATGTTTATGTATGCAGTAAGTTTATAAGAGAGATAGTGGTTACTTTTTGGCTTTAGTAATTTGGTGCTTATGTATGTAGTAAGTTTATCTCCAAATACAGAGCCGGAAAGTAGCCACTTGGTTGTTTTTCTAAGCCAGAACTTTGGATTCTATGACCTTTAGTAATAAGATGCTGCATCAAATACAGATCCGGAATGTAACTAGTTGGTTGTTTTTCTCAGCCAGAACTTAGGATTCCATGACCACTAGTAATAAGGTGCAGCATCAATAGCAGTTATGCATGTAGTAAGTTTATAAGAGAGAGTAGTTACTTTTTGGCTTTAGTAATTTGGTGCTTACGTATGTAGTAAGTATGTAGTAAGTTTGTATGCAGTAAGTTTATAAGAGGGACAGTGGTTACTTTTTGGTTTTATTAATTTGGTGCTTATGTATTTCGTAAGTTTGGCTTTAATATTTCGGTTATGGACCTTCAAATTCTGATTGTAAGCATGTCATGTAATCACCATGTGATGGTGGAGATGTAAATTGCTTGTGAAGTAATAAAGTCTTTATCTTTGTGTGAAATGAATAATGCTACTTTTTGTAATGACATAAAGTATTGTTGTGCTATGATTACTACTCATTGACGTACAAAACTAAAATAAAGATAAATCTTTTATATCATATGATGATGCTTATTGATGTATTAAGTTGATCATGTTGGAAGTGATCTTCACCATTTATCATAATTCAAAATTGTGTCTGTGGAGATTTTAAGGTCTTTAAATTACAAAATATAAAAGGTTTTCACCATTTATAATAATTCAAAATTGTGTCTGTGGAGATTTTAAGGTCTTTAAATTACAAAATATGAAAGGTTTTCAAATTTGAGAAATTTTGGCTGTAGAATATGAGAAATTTTGGCAAATTTTGGCGGTAGAGATTTGGGTGTAGAATTTGAGAAATTTTGGGTGTAGAGATTGTAGAGATTTTGGAGTTTTTAAATTACAAATTTTTAAAGAGAAATTAGATAAGTCTCCAAATTAGAGAGAATTGGAAGTTGGTTGTTGGAAATTGGAAATGTAATTAGTTTTGGAAGTTGGTTGTTGGAAATTGGAAATGTAATTAGTTTCGGCCTTCATAACTATGTTGTTATGGTGTTATAAAAATAAAATTGTTATGGTGTTATATAATTTTATTGGAAGGACTTC
This sequence comes from Pinus taeda, assembly GCA_000404065.3. NCBI lineage: Eukaryota > Viridiplantae > Streptophyta > Pinopsida > Pinales > Pinaceae > Pinus > Pinus taeda. Next base: position 26,696 of record APFE030262663.1, on the reverse strand, counting down.
ATAACTATGGGGTTATATAATTATATAATTTTATTGGAAATGTAACTAGTTTTAGTTTTCATAACTATTTTCCTTTATAACTATAACTATTTTCCAATAAGACTAACTATTTTCTTTTATAACTATTTTCCTTTATTGGAAATGTTAACTATTTTCTTTTATAACTATTTCCTTTATTGGAAATGTAACTAGTTTCGGTCTACATAGTATAATTTTACTGGAAAATGGTGTTATATAACTATTTCCTTTATTGGAAATGTAACTAGTTTCGGTCTACATAGTATAATTTTACTGGAAAATGGTGTTATATAGTTTTATTGGAAATGGAACTAGTTTTAGTCTTCATAACTACTTTCTTTTATAACTATTTTCCAATAAAACTAGCTATTTTTTTTTATAACTATATTCCTTTATTAGAAATGTAACTAGTTTCGGTCTACATAAGTATGGTGTTATATAATTTTACTGGAAAATGGTGTTATATAGTTTTATTGGAAATGTAACTAGTTTTGGTCTTCATAACTATGGTTTTATTAGAAATTTTATTAGAAATGTAATTAACTATGGTCTTTTATTGGAAATGTAACTTAGTTTTGGTCTTCATAACTGTGGTCCTTTATTGGAAATGTAACTTAGTTTTGGTCTTCATAACTGTGGTCCTTTATTGGAAATGTAACTAACTATGGTCCTTTATTGGAAATGTAACTAACTATGGTCTTTTATTGGAAATGTAACTAGTTTTGGTCTTCATAATTATGGTCTTTTATTGGAAATGTAACTAGTTTTGGTCTTCATAACTATGGTCTATATTTTGGTCTTCATAACTATGGTCTTTTATCGGAAATGTAACTAGTTTTGGTCTTCATAACTATGGTCTTTTATTGGAAATGTAACTAGTTTTGGTCTTCATAACTACTTATCGCGTTGTATTCCTTTATTGGAAATGTAACTAGTTTTGGTTTTCATAATTATATTTTTGGTTTTTATGGTGTTGTATTATTTTCAATATGTATCTTAACAAACAAACAAAAAAAAAAAAAAAAAAAATTATTATTTTTAACGTATGAGTTTCATGTTCCTTAATACTTTCTTAAAGCATATTTTCATGCTTTTAGAGTTTGCTCCTTATTACTTCGTAAAAGCATATTTTTCATGCTTTTAGAGTTTGTTAGGTTTTAGGATTTATTGTTATGCATTGAGAAAGTCGAGACTTTGTAAAAGCATATTTTTCATACTTTTAGAGTTTGTTAGGTTTTAGGATTTAGAGTTGAGAAAATCAACATCATGTTATGAGTTGAGAAAGTCATGACTTTGCATATTTTCATTTTCAATATGTATCTTAACAAACAAAATAACAAAAGAAAAGAAAATATTATTATTTTAAGAGAAGAAAAGAAAATATTATTATTTTTAACGTTTCATGTTCCTTAATACTTTCTTAAAGCATATTTTTCATGCTTTTAGAGTTTGCTCCGTGTTATTTCGTAAAAGCATATTTTTCATGCTTTTAGAGTTTGTTAGGTTTTAGGATTTATTGTTATGCGTTGAGAAAGTCATGACTTTGTAAAAGCATATTTTCCATGCTTTTAGAGTTGGTTAGGTTTTAGGATTTAGAGTTGAGAAAATTAACATCATGTTATTGTTATGAGTTGAGAAAGTCATGACTTTGTAAAAGCATATTTTCATCCTATGTTATTGTTATGAGTTGAGAAAGTCATGACTTTGTAAAAGCATATTTTTATTCTAGGAGTTTGTTAGGTTATGAGTTGAGAAAGTCATGACTTTGTAAAAGCATATTTTCATCCTTCTAGGCGTTTGTTAGCTTTTAGGATTTATTGTTATGAGTTGAGAAAATCGACATCATGTTAGAGTTTGTTAGGTTTTAGGATTTATTGTGTTGAGCTAAGAAAATCAACAGCATGTTATTGTTATGAGTTGTGAAAGTCATGACTTTGTAAAAGCATATTTTTCATCCTTCTAAGCATATTTTTCATCTTTCGAGGAGTTTGTTAGGTTAGAGTTTGTTAGATTTTAGGATTTATTGTTATGAGTTGAGAAAATCAACTATCATGTTATTGTTATGAGTTGAGAAAGTTATTGTTATGAGTTGAGAAAGTCATGACTTTGTAAAAGCATATTTTTCATCCTTTTAGGAGTTTGTTAGGTTTTAGAATTTATTATTATGAGTTGAGATGTCGGTTTTAGGATTTATTATTATGAGTTGAGAAAAGCAACATCATGTTCATAAGATTTTTCTGACCAAAATGTAATGGAAAAAAAAAAATTGAGTCTAGAATGTGTATGTATCATATTACTCAGTATTGTCGTGATATGATGATGACTCATTGATGTACAAAATTAAAATAAAGTTGATTTTTCTGGAAAAAAAAATTGAGTCTAGAATGTTGTATTATATTACTTAGTATGGTCGTGATATGATGATGACTCATTGATGTACAAACTAAAATAAAGTTGATTTTTATGTGATATGATAATGCTAATTGATATATTAAGTATCATATTACTCTTAATAACCACAAAGTATTGTCGTGATACGATGATGACTCATTGATGTACAAAACTAAAATAAAAGTTGATTTTTATGTGATATGATAATGCTAATTGATATATTAAGTTGATCATGTTGGAAGTGATCTTCACTATTTTACATCTCTCTAGAGATTTTAGTGTCTTTAAATTACAAAATTTAAAAGGTAAAGAAATGATTTTAAAGAGATTTTAATTGGAAATGTAAGTAGAGAAGTTTGGATAAGTGTTAGCTAGGCTTTATTGGAAATGTAAGTAGTTTTGGTTTTCATAAATGTGTTGTTGTACTCATTTCAATACCTATCCTATCTAACAAACTCTTCAATACCTATCTTATCTAACAAACAAAAGAAGAGAATAAAATAAAAAAATTGTTATTATTATTAAAATATGAGTTTGAATAAAACAAAAGAATTGTTATTATTAAAATCTTATCTAACAAACAAAAGAAAAGAATAAAACAAAAAAATTGTTAAAAATTGTTATTATTATTAAAATATGAGTTTGAATAAAACAAAAGAATTGTTATTATTAAAATATGAGTTTCATGCTTCTTATTAATGGTTTGGTTTTTTTAGGTAAAAACATGTTTTCTTATTAATGGTTTTTTTTTTTTTTTTTTAAGTAAAAACATGTTTTCCATGCTTCTAGGGTTTGTTAAGTCTTAGGATTTATTGTTATGAGTCAAGAAAGTTAACATTGTGTTTATAAAATCTTTTTAGGTAAAATGTAATTGAAAAAAAATATCGCATAAAATATCGTTGTGATATGATGATCAATTGTTTGTTAAGTCTTAGGATTTATTGTTATGAGTCAAGAAAGTTAAAATTATGTTTATAAAATCTTTTCGGGTAAAATGTAATTGGAAAAAAATATCGCATAAAATATCGTTGCGATATGATAATTCATTGATGTGCAAAACTAAAATAAAGTTGATCTTTAGGTGATATGATAATGTTCATTGATGTATTAAGTTAGTCATGTTGGAAGTGATGATCTCTTTTTTATCATAATTCAAAATTGTCCCATGGCTGACTGGCTGGCTAAAGCAAGAGGTGATAACAGTTCATTCAGTAAAGGTAGAGCCGGTAGTTTCATCCGAGAACCTGGGTCTATCTATAGTTGTACCTCCTAAGTAGCATGAATTAAGGAATTCGATCCGGGCTAATAAGGTCTAGTTGTTCAGATAGGTAGGTGGTTTGGACTGAAGTAAAGGTAGTCTAATGCCATGCCATCCCGTAGAAGTATATAGCTATACTTGATAAGCCATTCATGGAGCAATAGGTATCGGGCACATAGGTCTTAAGGTGGGTGGGTACGAAGGGTGTTATAGGAAGTCCTAAAAGTAAGGTAAAGGCTGCTCTCCGTCTGAAGCAGTAGGTAATCCAGAATTGTATCGGCAAGGCTCTAAAATCCAAGGTAATAGGGGTACCTGGCATATCTATTTATCAGCAAGTGTGATGGTAGGTCTGTGAATGTTGCCTGGAAGGCAAAAAGGTTTGTTTATCTATGGGAAGGCAAGTGCAACGCTAGCTGTCTTAATGAATCAATTGTATTTGGGCTCATCCTAGCCCGAAAGAGAAGGTGCTAAGCAGCAGTACCCACTCACTAAGCGATGAATTAAGCTCGTGTATAGGTAGAACAGTTCTAGGTATTCTGGTGGGTAAAGAGGTTGTTTGGTAACAAGGGAAGGTAGGATAAAGGTGAATAGCAAGAGTGTGATCCAGATTTAAACAGGAACGCAATAAAATACAGAGATAACCATATACACAAAGATGCAGCGGAAATAATACTTCATTTCATTAATGGAAAATACTGATATATTCTTACAACCGGAAATAGAAATAAACCAGCTAGGGCGATGGTAGCTTATCTTTGAGAAGAGATGTGTGGCTACATGCCTCTGAACTGTGTTACAATGAGGCTCGAAGGCCTATTTATTGTTGAGAAACAATGGAAAAAACCTTCACATTCCAAAACCTAACCCCTGGAAGATGAAACGCCAAATTGTGGGCCCTGTTTTTGGGTAAGTTGGTATATCAACTTCCCGGGGTCGCGAATTGGTCGTCTTATCTCCGTTTGACGTGCATGATAGCCCTTTGGAAAGATCTCTCCGAGGACTACGACGGAAAAGATGATTTTTAGTTAGAAAAATTGCTGGCGGTAGATTTCCCAAAAAATGTCGTTTAGGGCCTCAAAATGGCTCCGGAAGTTTAGGACCCGAAAAACTGCTAAAAATAGTAAATTGTTCTATAATTAAGGAAACTGAAAGAACTGAAAGAAGCACTAGAGGGGATCCACGTGGAATTAGCGGGTGGCCACCAATATCCACCTGGATCAGAATGTCTACCCACATTTCATACCTGCAGCAAAGTTAAAAGGGAGAGAGATGATTTTAAAGGTCTCCAAATTAAAGAAGCTTTGAGAAGTGTTCAGGTGGACCTTGTTAGATATGTAACTAGTTTCGGTTTTCATAGTTGTGCTGTTGCACTTATTTCGATACACCTTGTTAGATATGTAACTAGTTTCAGTTTTCATAATTGTGTTGTTGTACTTATTTCAATATGTATCCTATGTAACAAACAAAAGAATAGAAGAAAATAAAAAAATATTATTAAAGTATGGGTTTCATTTTAGGGTTTGTTAGGTCTTAGGATTTATTGTTGTGAGTCAAGAAAGTCAACATCATGTTTTTAAGATCCTTTTGGGCAAAATGTAATTGGAAAAAGAATTATTCTTGACTCTAAAAGGTTGTATCATATAACTTTTAGTAATCACATAAACACAAAGTGTTGTTGTGATATGATGATGATTTATTGATATAAGTTGATCTTAATGTGATACGGTAACGCTCATTGATATATTAAGTTGATCATGTTGGAAGTGATCTTCACCTTTTATCATAATTAAAAATTGTTTTATGTTTCTTTAGAGTCTTTAAATTTCAAAATTTAAAAGGTAGAGAGATGATTTTAAAGATATTTTAAAGGTTTCCAAATTAGAGAGAAGTTTTAAGAAGTGTTGGGTGAACCTCATTGGAAATGTAACTAGTTTCACTCTTCATAATTGTGTTGTTGTACTCATTTCAATATGTATCCTATGTAACAAATAAAAGAAGAGAAGAAAGGAAAAATATATTATTATTAAAGTATGGGGTTTCATGCTTCTTATTAATGATTTTCTTGATAAAAGCATGTTTCTCATGCTTTTAGGGTTTGTTAGGCCTTAGGATTTATTGTCATGAGTCAAGAAAGTCAACATCATATTTATAAGATCTTTCAAGGCAAATGTAATTGGGAAAAGAATTATTTTCGAATCTAGAAAGCCTAGAAAGCCTTGGAAATTCATCATTTTCCCACAAACCCTAGCTTATTGCTACAATTTGACAATTTGCTAGTCTAGGCCTGTGTTTTTTCCTTTTGGACCCCTTCTCCTCATTAAATATTTGAAATTCCACTTTCTCCTGCTTCCTAACACCCCTCCCTACTTCCCAAAATTTTCTCAAGAATTTAGAAGTCTCTCATCCTCTTCATTTCTCATCATTTCTACAAATCCCCTGTTCTACATATCAGGATAGGTTTTATTCAAACTAAGTTTTTGAGCAAGAAAAGATGAATTTGAAAAAAGTGAGAGGTTTTTGTCCATAATTGACCCAAGAAGAAAAACCTCTTTCAATTTTTACACAGGTTTCATGGTTTGGGAAAAATGTTGAAAACATCATTGGCCTCAGGAGGATTGATGCACTTCTGGAGTGACATTGGGAAAACCAAGATTTCACCTAGCTTGGATGTTCCAATGACTTGCTTGATGATTTAAATGATAGCTAGACAGAGAGATATTTCCAATGAGATATCATGAGATCAATTTGGAGTTGAGGAAGACCTTCGAAAGTTCACTGCAATAGCACTCTGCATTTAGGCAACCTCATTCTCCACATTTTGACCAGTCTTGGGAGATTTGACTTTTGATAGGGAAAATTAACTCGAAATTGAAAAATTCAAGATGTTATAAAAATTAAACTCAACAAGATTTTCAACGAGCTATCACGGGCCCAATTTAGACATTAGAAATTTAGACATTAGTAAGGCAGTCAAAACTTGCCTTGAAGTTGGTGTTGCGCATAGGAACAATGGCGTTGTGCATTGGGAGGCACTGTGCATTAGGGAGGCACTCCGCATCAGAGCCAAACTTCCTTCAGAAAAATACACTGGCGTTGTGCCTTGGGCTGGTGGCACTATGCGTTGGGCTTTGAAGCTTCCAAACCTCTACATCTTCAATAATTGCAATTGCCTCATGTCACCTTCTATCAAGTAAGTAGAGCCTCTTTTCAGTTGAAACTAGGGTTTACATGAATTTTTGGTGGTTTATACCTCTCTAAAAACTAAACCCTAATTTGTCTCTAAAACTACTTCATACATTTCATACCACAGTTAGTATAAGCCTTGGTTTCAGTTGTTCTGATGAGTTCCCTACACGTACATCGTTCTACCTGCTCGGGGATAGTGTGTGCAGGATTTCAATAAGTAGCCATCTGCTGGATTGGTTACATTGGAAGGCCTACTTCACATGATTGTACATATTCCATCCGTAGGTAGGTGGTTGTCATCATGATTTGAAGCCCTCAAATCTCGATGATCTACTACCATTAAAAAGCTTTGTAAGTATTTGTTTCAGCTAAGTAAGTCTTTAGTCATTTTTTCAGTGAATTTCGAATCAGTTTGTAGTTCTGAAGTTATTGACTCCATTTTCCCAATGCATGAAGGCACTTGTCTGCTTTTCAAAAGATCTGTGGTTCTTGGCACCTCCAAGGAGCTACCATCCCCATTGGAGCCAATGTTAGTGTCAGTTTTTGAAGCATTCCACCAATGATCAAACATGCTCTTACAAAGTGGTCTTAGGGTGTCAAAGTCAAATTTTGTCATTTCAGTGAGTCTTCAAGTAAAATTTGATCACCAGGTCTTAGGTCTAGGATTTGTTTTCCAAAGTTTTCCAAGTGTCTCACCATTTGGCTGAGTGTACCATCATTCAAAGAGTTATCATCATTTCAGGTTCCAATGGGTCATTTTATACTTTGTTTGTGCTTCAGTTGTACTTGGGTAAGCCCCATTTCTCTCTCCTAGGGTTTTGAAGGTAATTTTTCTTGGATGACCAAATGATCGACAAAATTTGTGTCCTTATGTTCATACACCTTCCCCTATCCCTAATATACCTTCTTAAACAATTTCTATCACTGATATCCCTCAGATTCATCATTTTCCCACAAACCCTAGCTTATTGCTACAATTTGACAATTTTCTAGGCTAGGCCTATGTTTTTCCCTTTTGAACCCCTTCCCTTCACTCAATCTTTGAAATTCCACTTTCCCCTACTTCCTAACACCCCTCCCTACTTCCCAAAATTTTCTCAAGAATCTAGAAGCCCCTCATCCCCTTCATTTCCCTTCATTTCTACAAATCCCCTGTTCCACATATCAGGATAGGTTTTCTTCAAACTATGTTTTTGAACAAGAAAATATGAATTTGAAAAAAGTGTGAGATGTTTTTGTCCATCATTGACCTACGAACAAAAATCTCTTTCAGTTTTTACACAGGTTTCATGGTTTGGGAGAAATGTCGAAAACATCATTGGCCTCGGGAGGATTGATGCACTTTTGGAGTGATTTTGGGAAAATCAAGATTTCACCTAGCTGGGATGATCAAATGACTTGCTTGATGATTTAAATGATATATAGACACATAGATATTTCCAATGAGCTATCATGAGCTCAATTTGGAGTTGAGAAAGACCTTCAAAAGTTGACTGTAACAACACTCTGCATTTAGGCAACCTCATTCTACACATTTTGACCAGTCTTGGGAGATTTGACTTTTGACATGGCAAATGAACTCAAAATTAAAAAATTCAAGATGCTATAGAAATTATAATTGACAAGATTTCCAACAAACTATCACATGCCCAATGTTGACATCGGAAAGGCAATGAAAACTCGCCTTGAAGTTGGTGTTGTGCATAGGAACAGTGGCACTGTGCATTGGGAGGCTGGTGTTGCGCATTGGGTTGTGAAGGTTCCAAACCTCTAAAAATCATCTTCAATTACTGTGATTGCCTCATGTCACCTCCTATCAAGTAATTAGAGCCTCTTTTCAATTGAAACTAGGGTTTACATGAATTTTTGGTGGTTTATAACTCTCTAAAAACTAAACCCTAATTTGTCTCTAAAACTACCTCATACATTTCATACCACATTTGTTTATCATTCTCGTTCTAAAACACTATGCCCTAAATCCATTTGCCCAAAACCTATCTCCTATCTCTTCCCTGACTCCCTAGACATTATTCCCTTCATCTATTTTTTTTCCAATCCCCAAACCCTAATCCCTACATCCCACTATTCCCAAACCCTATTCTACATAAAACCCTAACCCTCCACATACAAAACCTATTCTACCTACTCCCCTACAAACCTTACCTATTCCCCTAAAAACCCTACCCTCTCTCCTAAATCCCATTCACATTCCCTAAACTCTATTTACATCTCATACATTCACATACCCCTGCAAACACTCTGTCCACTTCATTCCTCCACTCTGTTTTCACTTCACCATTGTCCATACAACCACAAGTGTTCACAACCATAAAAATGGAGAGAGATTTTGACCTTGTTGACCATGAAGAGACACAAAGAGTTAATGTCATTGACTTGGATGCTCAAGATCTAAGGATTGTCAAAGACATGATCATCAAGAAGCAAGAGGACAAGATACAAGCTTTGTCAGTTAATTTAGAGAGGGCTAAGTGGATCATGAGAGAGAGATATGGCTTGAAACGGTAAATATCCACTTTGAGGGCCTTCTGAAGAAATCAAATAGAGACAACAAGATTCTAAGGCATATGGCCCACCATTATTTGACCCTGAATAGAATATGCAACAAGAGGATCAAACACCTTAAGGCAAGATTAAGGAGGGCCTTAAAAGGAAAAAAGAAAGATGAAAAGCTCAACATTTTGGCTGATGTGAAACTAAACCAACAAAGTAACTCATGATGCAACTTTGAGCCAAAATTGGGCAAATTTTGAAACAATTTTATCATTTTGCAAATTTTTGAATTAGGCAACAAACGAAATTCCGGCTGATGCACAATGCCACTGGCGCTACGCATTGAATTGGTGCATCCTCTTGACAAATGGCTTGTAGATTTGGATTCAGCATCAAAAAATAAGCAAACACAAAAGTTTCATCAATTTTGGAGGAGATCTTGGCCACCAAAAGGGCAAAAAACACTCAAAAAGTGCCCTCTCTGCCACTTTTCGGACACACAGGGACCAGTCTTGGGAGAATCTACTTTTGAGGGGGCAAATGACCTTCAAATCAGAAAATTCAAAGTGTTCCAGAAACTAGACAGGCAGGTCTTTCCAACAAGCTATCTTGGGCCTTATTTGGATGAGTGGAAGGACTCCAAAAGTAGCCTTGAAGCAGCGCTACGCATCAGGCTCACGACACTACACATCAGGCAAATTTTGTCAATTTTGCCTAAAAGTCAAATTTCGCCTAGTCTCTTCAGCAGTTGACTTTTTCTTCTTTTCTTGGTAAATTTTGCATGGTAAATGATGTATTTGATGTAAGTATAGATGAAAATCACCTCATAGGGTAGATACATCAAGTTCTAAGTGGTTTTGAGCTGTAATGAATTGGTTCCCTAAGTTTTAGAGGCAAGTTGTTCCACTGCCTACTTTCGTGTTCCTAGTTTAGACATGGTTGAAACCAACCCTTTTCTCATGGGTTCGACCCTGATAGCTAGCATGAGTGGTTTCCTTGCTTGTATTACGTAATTTCTTAGTCATTTGTAAAGGTTGGACTTTGGTGGAAGTGGTGGCACTCATTGAACATTTGTATCAGCAGTTTGGTAAGAAATAAAACTAGGTCTCACAGCTATTTTTGTGGGATTCTTGTGACAGTGAGTTTATATATGGTTTCTTCTTTGTAAGTGTTTTTCTTATGTTTTATATGTATCCAAATCCATTTTCCTCTTCTAAAACTAAATGAATCAAGGTGAAAGGACAAAATACACTGTTGTGCTTTGTCTTGGGAATGCATTTGGTTTTCAATGTTTTTAACTGTTTGAAGAGGATTCATAGTTTCTTTATGCCCTCGTCAACTCTTCAGCTATCTTAATCTACCATCTCAATCCATTTCGAGTACATAAACCCTTGTCTACCCCACCCCATAGAACATGAATGTATACTTGAGTTGATTTCCCGGACCTATCTGCCTTCTCCAATTGATCCAGAAAACAAAACCTAAAAAACAAACCAGAAAACCCTGAGCTACTATACCTAGCCTAAAATTTACATTAAATTCAGTCATCTCAAGCCCTAATTTCCAATATCCTAAATGAGATTTACAAGGAGAGAACCCTCTTCTGACCTGGTAGGGCTAGCTACCAGGTTAAGTGTGGTTTGATGTTACCCTAGACCTGCCTTCCTTCAGCTTGAGGTAGATCCAGGCACTAATAACATCACAACGAGAAACATCATGAACAACAGTTGAAGACAGCATACCAAATGCAATGAATGCAAGAGGAGGGTTTTTGACAACACGAAGGCAGAACAAGGTTGCAAGCTCAAGTAGGCCCGTTGATGATGAAAGAAACTTTGGAGACTCCGGCTATGAAGTGACAGCGCGACATGAAGATCGCCTGAAGGCAGAATATGGAACAAAGAAGGAGTTGCATGCGCTGAAGCTATAACTCAGGAAGAACATGAAGCTGCACAGATATATGAATGACTTGCAATAGGAACAGGAACAATAGTGGGTGCAACATGCACTCACGAATGAAACTACGCCCGTACAAGTTAAGGATCCATCCCAACAGCTGACGCAGAGCAGACATCATGAGCAATGTTGTTGATCACATGCAAGAGATTCAACAACATGCATGTCGTTGAGCACACACATGCAATCCAACCCATTCAAAACACTCACCAAGGCGAAGACAAGAAGCAAGTCCAACTGGGGATGAACATGTACTTCGGCAAGTTGATGCGCATGACCACCAACAACTATGCATCAGTGTGTTTCCAGTTCAACCATACCTAAGAAGACCATGTGCTTGTTAGAAACCGATTTCGATGAAGGGGCCGAACCAATGCACCAGTTGCAATAGAGGCAAGAGTTCACTTCAGCAAGATGTCACCATGAGGTGCATGCACACCATCAACGATGACCAAGCTTGGCATCAACTCACCACCTTCATCATCACAAGCATGTCAAAGAGTTGGTCTCATCACAACGGATCGAGCGCTAGTGATGTCTTGCAAGGTTTTCTCAAGCCATGTTGTTTCACATGAGTACATGTGAATTTTAATGTTGAGTCATGTCAAGTGTAAGTCAAGTGTCAATGGTTGGATGTAACAGTCATAGAGTAGGTGAAGAGTCATGAGGGTATTTGAACTGTCATAAAAGGGAATGTTAAGGGTCACCCCACCCTTTGCTATAAATAGTCCCTCATAACTCATTGTAAGGGATTTTGGTCAGCCAAGATTCTACTAAGACTATCTTGAAGAAGACTTGGACAGTATTGTAACGCGCCTTGGTTACTCCACTGCACGAAGCTAGTACATCTCTTTGGAGGAGCAGGTAGATGTGGCTGTAACATTCCATTGTTGGGGCTAGCAGGTTTAGATGGATGTATTGTATGATTGAGGCGTATACTTATTTATATAATAAGAGCCAACACATTTTCATGCATATGTTGTTATTGTAGTTGCACTTCTTCGGTTGTCTTAATGATATATGTTGTTTAACTTACATACTTGTGTAGGAACTGATTCACATGCAATTATATGAATCTTGTTGTTAATGTGTTGTATATGTTGTTAATGTTGTCACCGTCCATGTCGACTGCTCTACCAGACATTAGACATACCTTTCACATGAACCTTGTTGTAACAACCATCGCACTCATCTCAGACTCATCCATGAGTGTTGTATGTGTTATCTTACCTTTTATGATGTGACTGTCGCATCCGAGTGGACTGCTCCACCGGAAGATGTGCATGTCCTTTTGTGTCATGTGTTCCTAGCCGAATTGGGACTGATCCCTTTCAACCTGGAACTCGCCTTCACCTTCTTCTCCCTTTAATGTGTTAGAACCTCTCATACGCCTTCCTTGACTTACTACATCAGTCACACCCTTGCTACTGACAGAGTTATCTTACTTGCCTCTATGCGACATCGTGGTCAAGGCATTACCTTACGACCCATTACTAAGACTCCTACACCAAGCGGTCTGAGGTTTAATTGGGACTTCTTACCGGGGAGATCCCCTTGACATGTTGGTGGGTCCAGCACCGTCAACATTTCTGGCGCTAGAAGGAGGGCCTGATGACAAGTTGTGTCCTCTCATCCAGTTTTGAACCTTTGCACATCTTTCATGGAGTCTTGCACTCTTCTTCCCCCATGGTGTTTTTCGAATCGTGAAGTGGCCTGGCATGAGCACTTATATAAATTTATTTCCATGGTTCATGAGGAAGATGAGTTTTCTGACGAACAGGCCGGTTCGCTACTTGCATACGCACTTCGTGAATCTTCATTTTGCCTACAGCTGACACTGTGCACTCATTTGAGCACTTCTGTGATCTTATTGAAGACACGTCCTATCATTTTGATCCATACCATCTTGACCGGAAACTATTACAGCAATAGAGGGCTCTGCATGAATCTGTTATTGATTTTTGGCAGCGCTTCCATGACTTGCAATTTTAAGCTCTGAGGAGGCAGATGAAATTTTCTTATCTTTGGGACCAGTTCAAGTACATCCTTAAGAAATCTGCGTGTCCTAAGAAAAATTTTGAGATCAAGCCTCGCTCAACATTATTCGTTGATGGAGTTGCGCAATCTCATGTGGAAGTGGGAATTGTCTAAACTGACTGTCTGCCTTCCTCTTATTCAAAAACTCCACCACTGCCTAGTGATGTTTAAGATCATGCTCACACGCCTGTTCATCCCTTACACCCTCCCAACATCACTTCACTCAATTTTCGTGCATATTTGATTGTGAGTCCTTCGAGTTCTCATATGCATTCTTTTCTACGACCTCTGTCTTTGCAACTGGGTGTTCCTCCGAATGATGTTGTCTTGTGTTCGTCCATTCTGGACTCTTCACTTGTTGTGAATGAGGAAAAACCCACTAACGGAGTTGGTGTTGCACAACCAACATGCGTTGTCATTCATGAAGAGTATGAGTGGGAGCTTGAGCATCAACACTTGTCAAAGGATGAATCCCTTCCGTCTGAGCCCCAACTATTCTTTCCTAACATCGTTGGTGAACCTACCATCCATGATTTCACATGTGTGTCTTCATCCATGGATGCACCCATTGTTGATCTTTCACAGGACACACCGTATGTTAGCCCATCATCCAAAAACAAAGAGGACCAATCATTCATTGGAAATCCACTTGATATTTCATCTACTTTTTCTAGAAATGCAGAGGGTGAACATCCTTCCTCCTCATCTACCCCTCTCTGTGATTCATCAAACCATGAGCATGCCGACCAACATCCTGAATTTTATGATCTTGGTTGTCGCGATCTCTTCACCTCATCATCTAATCACGATGTTGATTCACTCCTTAATCTGTCGAAGCCACTAGTCTACGAAGATCCATCTATCAATGAAGTCGAAACTCCACAGACCGTCAAGGCATTTTAGCCCAAGCTAATGGCTATGTCAGGCCCTCACTGTCTTGAGGTTGGTATCCCTTCCAATTAGAAAAATGTTCAAAAACTCAAGGCTTCTCATCACTCATATGTATGCACTCAATATCAATGTAAGACTCATTTTACTTCCTCCACTCGAACTACACAACCCCATTGCTCTTGCTTTAGAGGAGTCTTACATTGAAAGCACTCGTGTGTGATGCAAGTTACTTTGTTTCTTTCATTTTCTTGCATGTCACAGTTAAGAGTGTGCTTATGCTTCAAAGTTGCACATAGTGTCACCCAGCTCCATGATAACTCCACGTGTTGTCCGTCATGCACTTGCACTCACTTATGTCTTGTGGGCATTTTGAAACACGAAGTGTCATTGTCTTCATTGTTATATATTTCTTGATTGCTGGTTCACACATCTGGGTTGCTCGCAGACCAAGGCTTCATCAACATGGGTCTACCAATGCATCAGGGGCTGCATTAGAAGTATCACTTCATGTGATCAGGCCCATGCACCGTTAGTGTAGGCGTAGGACTAGTGTTTGCTTTCAGTTGTTTACTTTCATGCTTGTTTGCTTATATGCTTTGTTTGCTTGTTTGTTTTCTTGCTTGTTTTCTTACTTGCTTTTCTTTCACTTCCGCTTCTGCTTTTTCTTTGTTTGATGTTTGTTAGCTCATTTGTTTTGCTCGTAGGTTAGTCTTGCATGAAACCATGTATGACTCTTGAAGCGAACTAGGTAAATTACAAGAGGGTTGTACAACTATCATTACTTGGTCATATGTCATCTTGCCTCTGTATGATGAACTTGTTACTCTTAGTACATGATACATCGAAGGAAAATATGTATTGTTCGATGTGAAACTTGGTGATAAGACAATAGTTGTGCGCTAACTAGTGTCACCTTATCTAGTCGGTTGTTTTTGGGTTAACCCTTGTCAGCTCAGTCAAGTAGAGTAAGGTGAGGGGGAAAACCTTAATAGGCACATCAGAGATACAATAAACTACTTCTCTGATGGAACAACCTCCTCTACTCTCAATAAGTCGAAATCCCTCTTCTGCCTCTGAAATGAATAAGTGTTATGCATAAGAAAATGAAAATTAAAAAAATGAAAAGTCAAAAATTCAAAATGAAAAATGAATAAGGCAAAAGAAGAGATAGGCTTCTTGCACAAGGAGGTGATGCAAGTAACTCCATCAAGGCAATGACCATGCTCGCTGGCAATGGATCCATGCTTGTGTTCCTATGTGACTCCACTAGGATACTATCCAGCCCTGCTGGCAGTGGAGCAACACCAGAGATGAAACTAAGACTCTGATGACTATACTGCTTGTGCACCTATATACCCCTCAACCCTAATCGAAACCACTGTGTTGAATTGGATTGGAATGTGTGTCAATCAACCAAGGGTTTGGCAGATGCTACATCTTAAAATCAAGTTAGTGTGAAACCAAGATGAGCTTAAAACTAAACAATACGTTCGTAGGTGTTAGACTTGCTTTTGACGAACAATGTCCATTCAGAGAGCTGGAGTTCTACTAGTGTGTCGCCAAGTGTTGTAACAGCTACAACCACCTTTCAAAATTTTGGCTTAGCCTTGTTTTGGAGCCTCCCTTCCAACCTTCACAACAGCTTGCCTTGCTTCTTCAAGTTCACAAGCTTCAATGTCCTTCTTGCACAAAGGCAGCCTATCAGTCACGGCTCAATCCATTCTCCTCACAGGCTACTTACCCAAAGTTGGTCCAGCTGCGGGCTGAGCAGCTTCCCATTGAAAATTGCGCATTTCTGGAGGGAAACCAACCTTCCCTCCAAAAATTGTACAATCCTCTCTGGCAGTCTGTTGGGCTCCAGGATTGCGCAATCATGCTTGCCAACACTCCCAGCAAGGATTCTCAGCCTATAATTTATCCAAATATGGGCACCAGATAGCTCATCTTCCCAGAAATTGTGCAAATCTCCTAGCCAGCCAACCCACCTCCTAGCCAGAAATGCACATTTTTCTCCAACAATCGAGCAGTCTCTTGCATGTGCAGCAATCTCTTACATGTGCAGTTAAGTTGACCGGTTCCCTTAGGGACTGAGCAAAACAGACATACATGCATGGGCTACTTCTCCCAAGGCAGCATGAAAAGGCATCCCTTGTTTCATGGAGCTATGTTTAGCAGTTGGAGGTTACATGCAAGGGGCAATTCCGAAACCTCCCACCAAGTGTCGCTTCCCCTAGATCCGTGGCATGCACGTCACAACCTCGATGTTATAAAAACTCATCAACCTGACACTACAGAGTTCATTCCTCACATCAACCTTGCAGCTCTAACACCCCACATCACATCTAGGAGCAGTTGACACATTCAGCTTAGTTGTTTTGGGGTAAGCCCGCTTCGCATGCCTTGTGCTACATTTCTGTCACTTTTTGTGTTTTCTTTTGTGGGAGCACTGTTTTCTTGATTTCTTTGAACACTTGTTGTCGTTTACATATATAATAGTTTTTCCTAGATCTGTTTCGGTTTTCGTTGTTATCTCACTGTTGTCACATGCATGAAAATATTTTGCACGGATGTTCGCCCAACCAGCGAACTGCCTCACCCACGTGCATGTTGATTTGTTTGTTGAATCTTTCATTCATGTTTTTTATGCACTGTCAATCACTTATGCTATCACTTAGTGTCACCATGCATTTACTGTATTAGTTTCTTTTAGTTTCCCGTCGGTGAGTCAGACCAACCTTGGCCTGGACTCTGCCTTCACCAAGGTTGCATTGCGCAATCTGGGGAAGGAAGGCTCACCTTCCTCTCCAGATTGGCACATTCCTACCCAACACTTGCCTCCAAGACTATTTTTCACATTTCTAGAGGACAGTGGCTGCTTGGCCCAAGAAATTGTGCAAATCTATCCCTAGGCCAGTAGTCCTTCCCAGCTGGAATTATGCATTGTGAAATCCTAGTAGTCAGCAACCAGATTGGACTGTGGATTGCATAGTTCTAGCAGTCATCTAGTCTCCCAATAGCCCAGACTGTGCCTTGTGCAGTCTTGGTAGTCGAACTCCTAAACTCCCTGCCAAAATTGTGCAACCTTCATGATCATGCACCCAAGTATGTTGCAAGTCAGTTCTCATGTTCATTTTGGTTTTCGACTGACATATTGCTTTCCATGAGTGTTGCCATGTCTCCAAGTATCCCAGGTGTGCATTTGCCTCTCAACAGTACATGTAAAATGGTTTCCAGGAGAGAAGAGACGAAGACACCATTCAGAGCACACTTGGGGATGCAGTCGATCAAGTGTCCATGGACTTGCCTACCCACGAAGTTATCAAGTTGTTCGTAGACAAGGACATCAAGATATGACAGCAGTAGCATCACAACGAGCAACATCATGAACAACAGTTGAAGACAACATACCAAATGTAACGAATGCAAGAGGAGGGTTTTTGACAACACGAAGGTGGAACAAGGTTGCAAGCTCAAGCACACCCATTGATGATGAAAGAAACTTTGGAGAATCCAGCTATGAATTGACAGCCCGACATGAAGATTGCCCGAAGGCAGAAGATGGAACAAAGAAGGAGTTGCATGTGTTGAAGCTGCATCTCAGGAAGAACATGAAGCTACACAGATAGACGAATGAGTTGCAACAGGAACATGAACAATAGTGGGTGCAACATGCACTCACGAATGAAACTGCGCCCGTACAAGTTAAGGATCCATCCCAACAGCTAACATAGAGCAGACATGGTGAGCAGTGTTGTTGATCGCATGTAAGGGATTCAACAACATGCGTGTTGTTGAGCGCACACATGCAATCCAACCCATTCAAAACAGTCACCAAGGCGAAGAGAAGAAGCAAGTCCAACTGGGGATGAACATGTACTTCGGCAAGTTGATGTTCATGACCACCAACACACACTTGAAGATCAGCATGGACACTATGCGTCAGTGTGTTACTGGTTCAACAATCCCTAAGAAGACTATGTGCTTGTTAGAAGACGAGTTGGATGAAGGGGCCGAACCAATGCACTGGTTGCAACGGAGGCAAGAGTTTGCTTCAGCAAGATGTCACCATGAGGTGCATGCACACCATCAAAGATGACTAAGCTTGGCATCAACTCACCAACTTCACCATCACAAGCATGTAAAAGAGTTGGTCTCATCACAGCGGATCGAGCGCTAGTGATGTCTTGCAAGGCTTGCTCAAGTCATGTTGTCTCACATGAGTACATGTGAATTGCAATGTTGAGTCATGTCAAGTGTAAGTCAAGTGTCAATGGTTGGATGTAACAATCATAAAGTAGGTGAATAGTCATGAGGGTAGTTGAACTGTCACAAAAGGGAATGTCAATGGTCACCCCACCCTTTGCTACAAATAGTCCCTCATAACTCATTGTAAGGGCTTTTGGTTAGCCAAGCTTCTACTAAGACTATCTTGAAGAAGTTTTGGACAGTATTGTAACACGCCTTTGTTTCTCCACTACACGAAGCTAATACATCTCTTTGGAGGAGGAGGAGGATGTGGTTGTAACGTTCCACTATTGGGGCTAGCAGTTTTACATGGATTTATCGTATGATTGAGACTTACACTTCTTTATTTAATAAGAGACATCACATTTTCATGCATATGTTTTTATTGTAGATGGACTGCTCCAGTTGCCTTAATGATATATGTTGTTTAACTTACGTACTTGTGTATGAAATGATTCACATGCAATTATATGAATCTTGTTGTTAATGTGTTGTATATGTTGTTAATGTTGTCACCATCCGTGTCGACTGCTCTGCCAAACATTAGACAGACCTTTCACATGAACCTTGCTGTAACAACCTTCGCACTCGTCTCAGACTAATCCGTGAGTGTTTTACTTGTTATCGTACTTTGTATGATGTGACTCCTACATCCGAGTGGACTGCTCCACCAGAAGCTGTGCATGTCTTTTTATGTCGTGTGTTCCTAGTCGAGTTGGGACTGATCCCTTTCAACCTGGAACTCACCTTCACCTTCTTCTCCCTTCGAAGTGTTAGAACCTCTCATACACCTTCCTTGACTCACTGCATCAGTCACACCCTTGCTACTGACAGATTTATCTTTCTTTCCTCTGTGCGAAATCGCGATCAAAGCATTACCTTACAACCCACTATTGGGACTCCTACACCCAACAGTCCGAGGTCTAATTGGGATTTCTTACCGGGGAGATCCCCTTGACATGTTGGCCGGTCCAGAACCGTCAACAAGATCTCTCCCTTTATATGTGGAACTCCTCCCTCTTTTCATGGATCCCATTTCTGTAACCACACCTTGGAAGTGGGTCATGCATGGTAACTCTCAGCTCATGTTTACCCTAGTAAGTATATTAAAATGGGTAAATGTGGGGTGGGGTGTTACATGTGGCAAGGGGTTATGGACCAAACTTTAATTAGCTATAACATTTGATTTGGGTGTTGAATTTCAATAAAGTTTATATCACCAAAAAGCTCGATAAAGTTTATATCACCAAAAATATGTCGACGAGTTGAACACGATGGGGCAATCTAAAGTTACTTCTGCTAACTTTGGGAGAAGAAAAAATTTGTAACATCATTCCCATAGTGAGACCATGGAAGTTGTGTCAGTCGAGGAGGTAAATTCTCAAATGAAATTAGTTTATTCACTTAGATTGCTCATAGTTATATACATGAAGGAGTGACTCTTGGGTTTCATCTCTCGATGACTCTTTATTTTCCATTATTTCTTATTTACACTATTTACAACTGCTCACCCAATCCCCATGATTAGGTGGCAACATTCCCCCCCTTAATATGAAGGGATGTTGGTGAGTCCAAGCATCATTCTTAATCTTTCAAGATTTTCTCTTCTAAGTGCTTTGGTGAAGATGTCTGCAATCTTCTCATTAGTGGAACAATGGCGTAGATGAATTGTCTTGGCCTCAACATGATGTCGAATCAGATGGTATTTTGTATTGATGTTCTTTGTTCGATCATGGAAATTTAGGTTCTTGGGAAACTTTATTGCAGAGGTGTTGTCAATCATGAGTGGAGTCAAATGTACTTGTTTTACCTGCAAATATTCCAAGATTTTCCTGAGCCACACAATTTCTTTTGTTGCCTCAGCTGTTGCCACATATTCTACCTTTATTGTGGAATCTGTTGGAACTGATTGTTTGCGTGATCTCCAGGAGACAACTCTTGATCTAAGACTCATAACATAACCAGAAGTAGATACCTCGGTTTCTTTGTCTCCATCAAAGTCTGAATCAGAGTATCCAATCAAGATGAAGTCGCCCACCTATGTATACTTGAGTCCAAAGTCTTGAGTTCCCTTCAAGTACTTTAGAACTCTTTTTGCAGCAGACCAATGTCCCTCACAAGGCTTTTGCATAAACCTGGAGAGGATTCCAACAACAAAAGAAATGTCTGGTCTGGTAGTAGTCATGTAGTTGAGACTTCTCACAAGTTGTCTATACTTTGTTGCATCCTCAAATTCTTTTCCTTCAATGTATGTGAGCTTTAAGTTTTGTTCCATTGGAGTAGTTAGAGGATTGCATTCATTCATGCCAAACATGTTCAACAGATCTCCAATGTATTTCTTTTGAGAAAGGAATATAGACTTTGGATGTTGAGATACTTCAATACCAAGATAGTAATGAACATAGCCCAAATCATTCATTTCAAAACGTTTCCTTAGTTCCTTCTTTATGGATGCAATGTAGTTCTCATTATTCCATATCATCAAAAGATCATCTACATATATCACAAGATATACAATTGTTTTTCCAACTTTCTTGACAATCAAAGTTCCATCATCAAGATCATAATGTTTGAAATTGAGTTTCAAAAGATGCTCAGATAATTTTTCATACCAGGCTTGCAGTGCTTCTTTGAGGCCATACAAGGATTTCACAAGTTTTCATACTTTATGTTCATGTCCTTTCACAAAAAATCCTTTAGGTTGGGACATAAAAACATTCTTTTTTATATCTCCATTCAAGAAAGCAATTTTTACATCCATTTGATGGAATTTCCAACTGGTCTGAGCTGCTAGGGAAAAGAGTGTCCAAATGGTAGCCCATTTTGTTGTGGGGGCAAAAGTACCCTCATAATCAACCCCTTCCTTCTGTGCAAAACCTTTTGCCACAAGCCTGGCTTTATGCTTGTCAAGTGAGCCATCAACATTATACTTGTTCTTGTAGACCCACTTGTAGCCAATTGGTTTTGTTCCTAATGGAGGATCAACCAGCTTCCAAGTGCCATTCTTTATCAAGGCATCATACTCCTTTTGCATCGCTTCTTTCCATTCATCATGAGAAGTGGCTTCTTTGAGGGAATTTGGTTCAAAATATGCAGAAAAATTCAATTCACAATCATAAGAAATATCCATATCAACAGGTGAATCAGAGTCATCTACATCACCTCCAGTTTGTCGGGTTGAATTTCTTGTTCCTGTCTTTCCAACCTCATTAGGATGAACACTTTCAAGTGTCTTTATCAGCCACTTTGGGGGACCTTTCTCAGATGGTCCGGGCTGCTCAGTTGATTGAGTTGGGACTGAATCATGATTGAGTCTCCCAATTTTGTCAATCACATCACTCAAAGTATCATTAGCGGTTGGAGTTTCATGCGGGGGAGAAAGTGCTTCAGAAGAAGATTCCATAGGTTGACACAGTATAATAATCCCCCCTTCAAGATGTGGAATTTTATTATCAAATTCTTGAAATTATTTTTCATTTGTGAATCTATCCAAGCGATCAAGTTGTCAATCAACAACATCGTTAGCTTTGGAAGATTCAAGAAAGATTACATCTCTAGATACAACAAACTTTTTACTAACTTCATCATAGAGACGATATGCTTTGGAGGTGTTTGAATACCCCAAGAAGATACACTCACGACTCCTTGCACCAAGTTTATTTCTATGTACCTTTGGTATCAAAGCATAACAGGCGGAACCAAAGATCTTGAGATGCTTTACTGAAGGAATGTGCCCATGCCACATTTCATAAGAAGTCTTGTTTCTAATAGCATTAGATGGACATATATTCTTTACATATACATCACATAGAACTACATCAACGCAAAACATCAATTTTACATTCTTGAAAAACATCATGGAGCACACCATATTTAAGATTGTCCTATTCATTCTTTCATCTACTCTGTTTTGTTGGTGATTATAAGGAACAATATTTTGATGTTTGATCCCATGTTGGCGAAGATAGTTTTCAAACTCATTTGAAGTGTATTCGTTTCCATTATCAGTGTAAATAGAGCAAATATGAGATTGTGCATCATCTTCAATTCATGTATAAAAGTTCTTGAATGTTTGAAAAGCATCAAGTTTCTTCTTCAATATATAAACCCAACACATTTCGGTGTAGCCATCAATAAATGTCATCATATATTATTTCCATTTCAGAAGGAACAAGCATTGGACCACATAAATCTGAATGAATGATTTCAAGTTTTCTATGTGCTCTGGAATGTGAATCATGAAAACATTGTTTTCTATGCTTTCCTAGAATGCAAGTATCACGTTGCTTAAGTTTCCTAGGAATTGTAGGAAAACCAGTAACACCATTTTTCTTCAACAAGTGGAGGTTGTAATAGTTCAAGTATCCAAATCTAGCATGCCATAATAAACTTGATGGAAATGTACCTTCATTATAATGAGAATTGTATGAGAAATTTTGTGCACGAGTCGAGTTACCTTGCAGCTTGAGAAGCCTTTCTTCTTCTATCCCCGTCATGACAAGTGAGTGATCTGATGCTTTTCTCATCTCAACCTTTCCATCAAACATATGAATGGAGTGTCCTTGCTGGCGGATGTGGACCAAGGACAACAAGTTTCTTCTCAGTTGTGGGAGATATAAAACATCATGCAGAAGAAAGTCTAGAAGACCAGGCAATTTGAGCCTGATTGTGCCAAGCCTTGATGGCTTGAGTTTTGATTTGTCTGCAAAGTAAACTGCTCCATCAACATTGTCAGTAAATTCCTCAAAAAAGTCTCCTCTAAAGTTCATGTGGCAAGTTTCTCCTATGTCAAGCAACCAATCATTTTTCCAAGAAGCAAGTGAAGCATTAAACAAGTCTTCATTTACTACAATATTACAATGTGACACAACATAGTGAGTGGATTCAGGTGCTTTACCTTTCTCTTTGTCATTAGTTTTACCTTTGGGTTGATTTCTTTCTTGCGCAATTCTGTTCCAAGGAAACTTGCATGTGGATGCATCATGTGATCCATCTCTCTTGCAACGCATGTAATGTAGATATGACTTTTCTCCTAGAGAGTGTTTGCCCCCCCCTACCTTTGAAATTTCTTCTTCCTCTTCCTCTTCGACCACCTCTTCCTCTAGAAGAATATTGAGCAAGATTCTTCTCTCTATGTGTAAGACACACAACCTCTTCAGAAGATTGAGGATTTGTCTTCTTCTGAAAAGCTTTCTCTCTCTCAGAAAATTTATTCACAATGGAATCAAACGTAATTTCTTTGAGGCTTCCATTTGCTTGCAATGACTCAAGATAATTTGTGTAAGTGGGATAAAGTGACTTGACAAAAGCTATCAGAGGAATGTCCAATTCAACATTAGTAACTTTGATATCATGCATAATAGATTTTACTTCGGATACAAGAGCAAGAGGAACATCATTTTGTAATTCAAGGTTGAACAATTTAATCACGAGTTGAACGACTTCAAGTGCAGAGTGTGAGTCATAGAGTTCCTTTAGTTTTTGTAAGGCTTCGAAAGCATTTGAAAATGGTGAAATATGGCGACTCACCTTTAAATTTATTGATGTTGCAACCAAGGCATAAGCCTTGTTGTTCTTATTTTCCCAAATGGAAAATTCCTTGTCAGAGGTAGGCTTTTCTAGTTCTTTGTCTCCTTCACCAATACACACTCCTTTCCACAGCTCATTAAAAATGAGAGTGTGTTTGATTTTCCACGACCATTTTGGATAGTTTTCCTTCCTGTTGAGAACCACTCCTAGAATAGATATCAATGAATGCATTATAAAATCTATACTACGGGAAAAAAATACTTCTGCTGCAAAATTTTACTCCTAATGGTCAAAAATATGTTTCTGACTTATGAAAACAAAGGTATTATGTGAGGGAGGTTTATATGGGGAGAGGGTTAAATGGGGGAGGGATTATATGAGAGAGGTCCTACGATTATGAAATAAGTGGTATCCCACGGTAGTATTAGAAGGACATCATTCAACGTAATACAAAAAACTATGTATTAACAGGACAATGTCCAACGTAACCAGGCATCGTTCAATGTATGCAGGGTATGGTGATGGCAGTATAGGAGCAGGAGGGAGAAACCGGTGTTTAACTGTGCAGAGGTATGGAAAGCAGATGGAGAGGACAAGGCCGAGGTGCGAATTTAGGGGAGAGTGAATGGTATATTACGCAATCACACTCAACGCACCATCTTACAGAGGCTTAACACATCGGTCCAGTGTAACCCTCAATATACAATGCATGCAACAGTGCACAACACAATCAACATATATTGATTTTATCTGCCACTTATACCACCAACATAGTCACCATATACACATAACACTATATATATATATATATCTATATATACAAGGAGTAGATATACCATTGAATCCAAAGAGGATATTTTGACAAGTATCACAACTCAATCCTCCATAATCCTCCACTCTCGTTAAAGTCGAAGGAGAAGTCCGGGCGGCGCTACCGCACCGAGAAACTTATGGCTAGAGAACACCAAGAGTCATTTGGACCGGTCAATGGAACATTCAATCAGGTCGAATGTGCAGGAGGGAGTTTGACTATGCAACAGAGGGCCAAGGGAGCAGCATTTGGAGGTTGCATTTGGGAGCAGACAGATTGGAAGGAAATCACACCTCCTTGGAATGTTTCCAAAGCAGATTCAAAACCACAACATATACACAAAATGCATGAAACCCAACGTTTAACGCACCAGTGCATTCAAAAATGCATGAAATTTCGCAGGGATTTGATAGAGATCTCAATCTGCAAAGGATACAGAACATGGGCAAAATAGGCAGAATGGGAATTACGAAGTAGAGAGGGAAGCCAAAAATGGCGTTGACTTTGATACCATGTCAGGCCAAGAGGTAACTCCTGAAATAAAATATGTATATTCACTTAGATTGCTCATAGTTATATACATGAGGGAGTGACTCTTGGATTTCATCTCCCGATGACTCTTCCCTTTCCATTATTTATTATTTACGCTATTTACAACTGCTCACCCAATCCCCATGATTAGGTATCAACAAGTTCGAACAAAGTAACATCTCTCATTCAACTTGGAAAAGTCCAAAAAATAAAAGGCATTATTACAATATATAACAAACATAGACTATAATTGTAATTCAAACAAACTGATATTACTTGTATACATATAAAATTACTTTAAAATTGTACTATCACTTCTAGTCCAAGGAAATTCTAACATTAATTTCAAATTCAATATATAACGTACATGGACTATAATTATAATTTAATATACATGTAAAAAGCTATACCTCATTAATTTTGACAACACATATATAAAAAAATAATTTGGACAGAAAATACACTAATCATATAATTATAATTCAAACCTAATCACATAATTATAATTCAAACCTAATGATATTAGGTATATACGTGTAAAAAAGTTATAACTCATTAATTTTGACAACATATATAAAAAAATAATTTAGACAAAAATGATACACTTAGTAATTTTTTTTACTATAAATTTATATATCATTTATAATATTTTTTTTAGTCTATTATATACCGAGGGATAAGTGATGTTTAATTATTTTTTACTACACCACCTATATTTTAATTAATTTTTAAAAATAAAATACAGCTTAATTAATGTAGTCATATAAATCAAATGGCTAGTAAATATTAATAGACATTTTGTAAAGATTAAAAAAAAAATTAACTAAATTATAACATTCAATATATATATAACTTTGGTTAAGAGTTTTTTTAATATAAAAACACAATTTAAGGACCTAAAAAGAGACATGAGGAAAATAAAAACCACCTCTTATTAAACTATGAACAAATAATTTCAGTGAGTATAATTTTCTTTAAATAACAATAATAAATCATCTTACATTTGTTAATAACAACAAAAAATAAGAGTCTCGAGGGTTAGCCCAACTAGTCAAGTGAGTACCTAGCCATTCGGGAGGTCACAAGGTCAATTCTCCCTGAAACCTTTGGAGTCAGGATCCTAGACCACAACAACATTTAACCACCAAACTATAATAACAAAAAATAACTACATTTAACCGGGAAAAAATAATAACAAAAAATAACTACATTTAACCCGGCACTCACTGAGTGTCCGCGAACCACACAAAAAAATTAAAAATAAATAAATAATAACTACATTTAACCATCAAATTATAATAAATTTTTAATATATACATTTAACCACCAAAT